>QFEC01021613.1:0-11880 GCA_003316585.1 Gomphus bonarii | reverse complement strand
AAACATTTTCCCATTTTCTTTAAATACTCAAAATGTATCTAGAGAAAAATAAGCAATAAAAGCAATTCCAGAGAGACTAGAATTATCCCCACAATACTAAAGTTCGAGTTACACTCGAAAATCTCATTCGCGCCGAACCGAAGGTTCAGCGCCGAACTTTCACACTTTCCTAATTAGGACTATCTCGTCGTAAACTCGTCGTACAAGTGATCGGAGACCACAGCTACGTTCTCACACATTTCTACTTCATTTCTATATATCTTTCATACTATTCTGAGTTGTGTAAGACTTACAATTCGCTGAACCGGCGCTTTGGCGCCCAGACCGGTTTCCCGGGGCGGCGCCTAAGCGGAGGTAAACCCGGCAGTATATTGATTCAGAGTAGTTTTGGAATATCTCCATACTTTTCCTATTGATAAATACGATTTAAATTCTCATAAAATCAGTTCCTTTTGCACCTACTTTGTCCCGCCATTTTTGGGTTTTTACCATTCATATTACACCCAGAAAAGAATATACTTACAGGAAACCTAACTGATAATTTGTCAACCCACATTTCAATAGAAGCGGTTGGCCTTTGCTCTGAGATACAAGGAGTGGGCTGTGGAGGACTGGAAGAGGGTAATTTGGTCAGATTGGAAGCAGTGGGTGTGGAAGAAAGGAGGGGATGGGCTGATTGAGAGGGAGGTATAAGGAACTGTGAAGCTTGGGGGTGGGAATATCATGGTATGGGGCTGTATGGGCTGGGATGGCCTGGGAAAACTTGCTGAGATTGAGGGATGGATGGATGGTGAGTAGTATGTGGAGATTTTGAATGATCACTTACTGCCCAGCATAGAGGAATCTGGGATTGCTGAGGGGGATTGCATTTTTCAGCAGGACAATGATCCCAAACACCTCCAGAAAGGCCAGAAACTGGATGGAAGAGAATAATATCACACTCCTGGACTGGGAACCACAGTCTCCAGACCTTAATCCCATTGAACACCTCTGGCATCATATCAAATTGCAGTTATGCAAGTATGAAGTACCAGCAACAGGAGTTTGGCAGATTTGGGAGAGAGTGGCAGAGGTGTGGAATGCTATAGAGCCAGAGGTGTGTCAGGAGTTGATTGAAAGTATGCTTAGAAGGGTGGACAATTTTTTGAGTCACTGTATTTATCATTGGTAAACCCTATATAACCTGAGGATTACTATTACACCAGGTGGAATATCCCCTTTCAGCTCATAAATATTGGAGTATCTTGTTGTTGTGACCTTGTCAATAGTGTCACCCTCACAGAAGATCAAGCTCCCTTTCAGACAACCTCACATGTCTTTTCCATCAGTTTCCACCTTATGTCATGTCAGACTAACTCCCTGAGGCATACTGGGAGTCCCTGGGGAAAAATGTTCTAAGAACCCTGCTTTTCACCCAAGCAGATAACTTTGACACCTACAGCACCAGAATCAAGTCCTTCAGAGCCGGTTGGGTGGCATTCAAAGCAGTCTGGCCATTGCTGCTTCAGCTGCTGCAATTGCTACAACATAGCACATGGCTATTCACACCCCTTCACCCACTCCCCCTTCTCATTGCTCCATCAAGGCAGCTGATCCAGAGAAGTTCAGTGGAGATAGGGTGGAGACAGAAGGGTGTATTCATGCTGTGAAGCTTTCCATAACCCTTCAACCAGGATCTTTCCCAGATGAGCAAGCAAAAATACTCTATGCCCCCTCATTCATGTCAGGAGGCTCTGCAATGTTCTGGGCACAAAATAAATGATGAGTGCAGTAGTAAAAGAGAGAGAGAGATATGAAGCTTGGACACAGATACAGACACAGATGCAGACACTAATACATATGGAGGATGTGGTTGCTTAAACAAGCCTCAATTTCATAATGGTGCCCATACAACCAAATAGTCCCCAACACTACATATATTAACAATAAGACCCAAGCCATCATTGTTGGAACCTCACCTATCAGTCCCTTTGATGAATTTGTTAAGCAGGTCAAAGGAGCCTTTGGAGACCCAGATTGCACCATACCAAACTGCATGACCTCAAGATAACATCTAGCATGTCAGCAGAACATTATACTGTACAATTTGAGAACCTTGCAGGGAGAACAGGCTTCAATGATGAGGCACTAGAGGATGCCTATGCATGAGGACTTCCAGTGATGATTCTAGAAAAGATCCATGCAAAACCATTCCTCCCATCCAACCTCAAGGCATTGAAGGAAGCTGCATGCCAGATTGACCACAACTATTGCCATCTTGTGGAAATTAAGAAAGCACAAGTACCTCACAGCTCTTACTGCACCATCCCAACCTGTGCTACAACTGCTCCTGTCATGCCCACACCTAGCACTGCTACACCCATGGACATAGATTCCAATCAATGACACATTGAGACTCAGACATACTACAACTGTGGCAAGTGAGGTCATATTTCCCCAGCATACCTGGAGTCCTGCAAGGAATGTGTCCACACAAATCTCACAGGAGTTGTAGTTACAGACATGATCTCAGAATCAGTAGAAGCTGCACTAGATACTTATGAGACAGCACAGAAGGCAAAGGCCCAAACTTCTGAAGAAGGAGGGAAACAGGGTTTTTAGTCAAGTCAGTGGTGAAAGATATGCCCTGCTTGACAAACTGGTTTTCAATTCTTGAAACATGTACACTAGGGAATACAAGAGACATGCTACACTCATTTCCAACCCTAGACCAAACTGAAACCCAACCAGTCATGCCTGAAATCACCCCACTACCCCAAACCCTGAAGAGCAGCCCCCTCCCCTTCTCCATGTGCACTCTTCTGACATTTGCTGGTGCACCAAAGTCCCCCTGAAGGTCCAATCTGTTGACACTGGATGCCCTGTAGCAATTGATGCACTCCTTGATAGTGGTGCCACTGGAATGTTCATTGACATTGAACTTGTGTGGGCTAAAAGGCTGGAAACCTGTTACCTTTCTTGAGCCATACCTGTCTATAATATTGATGGCACCCCTAATGAAGCAGGCTCAATCAAGGAAGAAGTGGACCACATCTGTACATATGGAAACTACACAGAACATACCACATTTTCTGTCACAAGCCTGGGGTACCTAGCTATTATCCTGGGACACACCTGGCTTACTGAACACAACCCAAAGGTCAACTGGTGCAGTGGTGAGGTAAAGATGACTTGCTACCCTGAATCATGTGGTGTTGAACCAGTTAGCAAGAAGTCTTCAACCAAGACAATTAACCAACACACAGATGCCACAGGTGAAGAGCCACTGTACTCCCCTGAGGATGGGGACAGACTCTTTGTAGTCTTTGTAGAGCATGACTATGAAGAAATTGGTGCAGGCTCGACTGTCTCACAACAGCTTGCCCAAAAGGCATATGAGCTTACACTCACCAAATCCTTTGAAGACCTTGTCCCAAAACCCTACCAGGAATTCAAGGATGTCTTCTTGAAGGAATCCTTTGACTAACTCCCTCCTTGCAGACCATGGGCCCATGCAATTGAGCTGATTTCAGGTGCCAAGTCATTCAGCACAAAGGTCTACCCAATGTCCCCCAACAAGCAAAGCAGCTAGATGCATTCCTTGAAGAAAACTTGAAGAGTCATCACATTCATCCCTCAAAACCACCTATGGCATCCCCAGTCTTCTTTGTGAAGAAAAAGGATAGTGGCCTTTGTTTTGTGCAAGACTACCAAAAACTCAATGGTATAATGATCAAGAATGCCTACCCCCTACCCCTTGTACCTGATATCATAAACAATGTTTCCACTGCTAAAGCCAAACACTTCACCAAGCTAGATGTCTGCTGGGGATACAACAATGTATGCATAAAGAAAAGGAGATGAATGGAAGGCAGCCTTCCAGATGAACCAGGGCCTGTATGAACCACTTGTGATGTTCCCTGGTCTCACCAACAGCCCAGCAACCTTTCAGATGATGATGAATGAAATCTTCAAGGAGCTCATTGATGAAGGAGTGGTGGTAGTGTTTATAGATAACATACTCATCTTCACAGAATCCCTTGAAGTCCATCAGAAAACTGTGCAACGAGTCCTTGAGATACTTTGCTCCAACAACCTATACCTGAAACCAGAGAAATGTGCATTTGAACAGCTGGAAGTGGGATATCTTAGACTCATTCTCTCAGAAGGAAAGGTAGCAGGAGTATGTGACTGGCCAACCATGCAATGTAACTGAAGTGAGATCCTTCCTAGGTTTCATTAACTTCTATTGTTGACTTGTGGATGGCTCTTCTCACATTGCAAAACCCCTGAACAATCTGACCAAGGCAAACACACAATGGTCTAGGGCACTGGAGGGACCAGAACAAGCAGCCTTTGATAAACTTAAACATCTTATCACCTCTACCCCCATCCTTGTCCTCCCAGACCAGACCAAGTACTTTTGCCTTGAAACTGATGCTTCAGCATATGCAACTGGTGCTATACTCTCTCTCAACTCTGTAATGATGGGAAGTGGAGACCCATTGGCTTTGTCTCAAAGAGCCTTTCAGACACAGAGTGCAATTATGCTATCCATGACAAAGAGTTACTCTCAGTTATCCATGGTTTGGAAGAATGGCATCATATCTTAGAGGGAACCAAGTACAAAATTGAGATACTGAATGACCATCAAAACCTCACCTACTTTTGTTCTGCACAGAACCTAATCATCACTAAGCTTGCTGGTTACTCTACATCTCTCCCTTTGACTTTGAACTGATCCACCATCCTGGCCACCACTCAGCTAAACCTGATACACTTTCAAGACAGGTAGATCATAAGTGGGGGGAGGAAGATAATCAGAACCAAATTCTGCTCCAACCCAACATGTTCCATGTCAATGCTACTGGTGCATGGCTAGTTAATGATGAAGCCAAGAAATTCCTTGATAGAGTTAGGGCCTGTACAGGCTGAGACAAAAAGGTTGTGAAGGCTCTGAAGGAACTTGGGACTTCTGGAAACCTCTGAGGAGAAGAGTGGGCAGAAGAAAATAATCCTTCACCAAGGCAAAGTATATGTCCCTCTTGACTCTAAGTTATGGTATGACATTGTCAAGGCACACATGATGCAAGCTTCACTGGACACCCTGGTTGCTGGAAGACAACAGAACTTGTATCTCAGAGTTACTGGTGGCCAGGCATGGGATGGTATATTGCCAAGTATGTAAAGGCTTGTGACCCTTGCAACAGGACAAAAACCTTCCCCACTTCCCCTGTTGGCAAGCCCCTTTCCAACCGCATTCCAGACTGCAGATAGCAAGTCATCACTGTTGACCTAATCACAGAACTACCCACCAGTCATGGCCACAGCCTCCACAGCCTACCACCCACAGTCTGATGGGCAGATGGAATGGGTCAATCAGGAAATTGAATGATACCTCCAACTCTTTGTCAATCAACATCAAGATGACTGGTTAGAATGGATCTCTCTTGCTGAATTTCCATACAACAATCAGATATACTCCACCACACAAGCCACCCCCTTCATGCTTGACAGTGCTTAACACCCAAAACTTGGACTAGAACCAACCTGAGAGACCCAATTAGAAGTACTGGATGAATTTACTACTCACATGGAGATGGCCACAAATGAAGTGCACTCTGCCCTGTCAAAGGCTGCAGATGACATGGGACAATTCTATGACCTACACCATCAGGCTGCTCTCACATACAAGATTGGTGATAAGGTCTGGCTAAATGCACAAAACATTACAACCACTTGCCCAATGAAGAAGTTGGATCATAAATGGTTGGGTCCTTATGTAGTGAACAAGGTTTTATCATGGAATGCCTATGGCCTCCAGTGTCCACTATCCTTTGGTTGCACCCATCCCATCTTCTCTGTCAACCTCCTATGTCCCTACCAAGAGGATCCAATCCAAGAATGACATGCTCAACCTCCCCCTCCTCCTGTTATTTGAGATGGAGTCCCTGAGTACAAAGTTGAGAGGATCCTAGACAGTAGGGTTCTGTTGGGGATCTGTCTCTCAGGTTATGAACAGCCTGGTAGCTCTTTTATATTAAATGGTCTGGTATCTAAAAGACAAAAACACTTAAAAAGATTAAAGTGCAAAAACAGGAGCCTCATACAATGTACAATTACCTTATCTTTGATTAGCATTTATTTTGCTAATTACTAGGACTTTTCTTGTTCAAATATTCTCTCTTAGGCCTTTTTCAACCCTTCTGGTGCTTCACAATACTCCCTAATACTTCCATTCACCCTTAATTCAACTTCTATTGTTCACCACCGAAGGTTTGGCCTTAATTTGAAACTCCGCCACCAGATACTCGGACCTTAGTCAATTTCAAGCCCAGAGGCAAACTCTTGGTTTCTCCCTAGAAACCCACAAATATTAGTCTGAGACACTCCCTGTCTCATACAAATATTAGGGTAATACTCCGAGATGTCCATACACTGCCTCTTTCCTGGATAACATGGTAAAATCTGGCCTAAGGAGCCCATTTATTGTTAAATAAGGAGAAGAAGCCAGAAATAGATCCAGGAACCTCTACAAGCTTCCAGTTCCTTCCATCCCCTTCTGTAAAGTTCTACCAGCTTCTAGCAGACTTTCCTTATTAGTATATTAGTCAGGAGATACATTAGCTTACTAATCAACTTGTAAATTAGTATAAAAGGAGGCCTTCCTACCTCCCTTTGAAGCAATCAAATTCATCTTATCTCCTTGCTACTTGTCCCTTGTGACTTGGTTAACTCTTAGTCAGCTGTTGAAAGTCCAGCTACTAGGTTTACATAATATTAATACTGTTGATGGTTCAGTGTTACTATTTAGTTTCAGCCTAAGTAGTTGATTGTCCTGCTTAGTGATCTGATTCTACAGGGTGAGATTGTTCTGTTGATTGTCCAGTTCAATTCCACTTTATCCCTGAGGGTATTTAATCAGTTGATAGTCCTGGTTAGAGACTCTTATTGTCTGCTGGAGTTACTTCACTGTAACTTCTTTCTTTCTTCCCTCATTAAAGTGCATTGATGGGTAATCCATTCAGTCCACTTACTTCCTCTTTCCTCTAAGCACATTCCCTTTCATTGGAATATCTCTGGACCCCTAAGTGTCCTGAACCTATAGACTTTGATAGTCTCATTCATTGCTACTATAGCAAAGTTTAAAGCTCTTCTTTGTCTTGCTTCACTACACAAAGTGATAGACTGAAGTGTTATATCTTTAATACCAAGGTTTTGTCTGGGTTCCAAAACAGGTTCACTGAGGATGATTAGAGTACTTAGTCTGCTGGAAGGGTTATGGAGCTGCAGATGATCTCTGATTACCTGTGAAGGATGTCTCTGGAGCAAAGTAACTTATCAAAGAGTTTCATCAGCAGAACCCTGAAGCCCTACAGCATATATCAGCTACCCTATATGCCACCCTTACCTTTCAAACCCTAGAGAACTTCACAGAAACTCCCAAATGGCATCTCTTTGATTGGACAGAAGGAAGGAACCAAACATGTGACACTCAACCTCAAAAATAAGTGAAGTTCTACCTGACACCTTACTTATCCCACTTTATATTTACTGCTTGCTTCAATAACAGTTACCCTCACCACTATGCCATGTCCATCCAGTCCAGCCAACAGTGTTATCCCCCTTGAATCCTATGAATTATCATCACACTGGTCTTTCAAACCAAGATACATTACATGACTTGAGAGACCTTTTGATATACCAGCCTGACCCAAACCTATTCTATCCCTTCCCTGGTGGAAGAAACCTACAACCCATCAGCCCTATGAGGCTAGAGACCTGATATTCCTAGGCAGATCCTCTACCCCTTTCATGTTTGAGGGGTTCATTGGGAGCAGGTCTCACAATGCCACAGGGGAGTATGCAGAGATAGTATTGTTCTGAACTGCCAGCAATGTCAACCCAGTTTACTCTATCATTCTCCCACTGTATCATTGGGTAACAATCCAAATAAACCAAACCTCCACCTGTTCCTTGTTCTAGAAAACCCTGAAAGGGTATCTTAGAGGATGTTTCCATTGAATCCATCCTCAAGGTCCATTCAAGTCAAAACTTCTAGAAGGGGTGATAGTTTATTCTCAAGGATCCATGCTGAGACATCATATATAGAGATGGGGGTGATGTCAGGGTTTAGTTGATCTTTTCCCATTTACATTTGCATCTTGACTGTGTAATAAGCGCTGGAGTAGGGCATAGGGTTGTGACTGGTGTGATGGTGATTCCTCAGCTTAATCTCTGAGGATTACCGCTACACCAGGTGAGACTTACATGTATTTATCATTGGTAAACCCTATATAACCTAAGGATTACTATTACACCAGGTGAAATATCCTGTTTCAGCTCATAAACATTGGAGTATCTTCTTGTTGTAACCTTGTCAATAGCATTGCCCTCACACTCAAACTGTTAAGAATGGGTCAAGGTGAGGTCTTGTATAAGCTCAGCAAGGTTTAGAGTAGAGCCTAGCTTCAGCCTATGTGCTATGCTATCCAAAGCTTATTGTATCTCTAATTTCAGAGGGGCAAGGTTTGACAAAAGCTCAGGGGAAATCTTAGTTAATTTTATGACTACTAAGCTACTAATTTACATACATATTATATACTAGATTAGTATTTCAAACATTCAGAGTAATTTCAAATCAAAAGAACAAGGGGTTTCCAGAATGGGAATCAAAACAAATGCAAAGTGAAACATGGGTGAGTCAGAACAAGGTTTAGGTGAGGTGTATCATAAATGTTATTGTGAGGTTCAATAGATATTATTAAATGAGGAAAAGTATCATGAGCAGAAAAGTTAACCAAATAAAGGAAATGATATAAGTGAGGTCTAGACTCTGAGGCTGAGTAAAACAATAGGCTAAGTGGAATTACCTGAGAAGGCAAAATGGCCACTCAATCAGGATGACTAATCAAGCAGGGATCTCATGGGTGATATCCAAACAGTATCCTCTCCTTATGGCTGAGACCATGAGGCTGCAGTAGTCAAGCTCAGACTGAAAATTGTGTTTGAATTTCTCAGACAAGGTTGATATAAAAGGTGAGTGATGGTTGTGACATTCTCATGTCTGCTCCACCCATTACTGGCCCTAGTAATCAGGCCTCTTTGTTTGTTTCCAATGCCTTTATCTAGAACACAGTCAGTGAGAAATTCATTGACATGTATGAACTGTGAATCAAGAGGTTGAGGTATCAGAGTAATAAGGTACAGTCAGCAACAAAACTGTTTGCATGTTTGGAAATTTTGGATTGTGTATCTAATAGGAAATTAAATTTGATGTTTAAAATCATCAAAATATTACAATATATGCTCTAGGATCCTAGCTATCTTATAGACCAGGAATCTAGCAAATATATGTAGAACTCCTGAGATATGAATATTTCATATCCCAGGTCTCATTTGAACAGTTTTGTTGCTGTGTTAAGTGTGTGCACAGATGCCCTTGGTTTGGGGGTTTAGCTCAGTCAAATGAGCTGAGACAGATGTGGTGTTAGCTTCAATGTACTTGTGTTGTACCTATCTACCTGCCATGCCACTAGAGTTCAGAAGAATGTTTGGTAGGTTCCTGAGGATGTCAGTACTGAATGTTTGGATGATGGACTTTTAGAGGTTTGGGGACATATGCCTAACTTAGTCAATAATCTGAACAGAGAATACATACATGGAACTGACTACTTATATAGGAAATAGCATTGCCATAAAGTATGCAACAGGGTTGCATAAGGATGGAAACTAAACTGTAAGGAATGGATACTAAAATAAGTGAAATGTAGGGAGTGGGTATACATGCCTATATGTCAGGGTTCAGCTTGGAATTCATTGTTCAGTTTGTTGTCTCCTGTTTATGTTTCCATGCCTTGCATCTTCTGATTACATAATAAGTGCCAGATTAGGGTATATAAGTTGTGACTGGTGTAATGGTTACCCCTCAGCATAATCTCTGAGGATTACCACTACACCAGGTGAGCTTTCTATGTACTTATTACTAGTAACTCTTGTATAAACTGAGGATTACTGCTACACCAGGTGGATAACCCCCTTATCAGCTCAATAATACTGGAGTATCTTGTTGTTGTGACTTTGTCAATAGCATCACCCTTACAGAAGATCAAGCACCCTTTCAGACAACCTCACATATCCTTTCCATCAGTTTCCACCTCATATCATGTCTAACCAAATCCCAGAGGAATATTGGGAGTCCTTGGGTGAACCTGGGATTATCCTCAAAAACATGTTTACAACTCAGGCAAACCAAGTTGAACTCCTACAGTGCTAGAATGAAGTACTTCAAGACCAGTTGAGAGCCATGCAGAACAATATGACCAGTGCTGCCTCAGCCACAGCAATTGCAGCAACCCAGCACTTGTCTACCCACATTCCTGCACCCAGCCCCCCCTTCTCATCACTCTATCAAGGCAGCTGATCCAGAGAAGTTCACTGGAGATAGGGCAGACATGGAAGGATTTATCCATGCTGTGAAGCTCTCTATCACCCTTCAACCAGGAGCATTCCCAGATGAACAAACAAAAATGCTATATGCCCTCTCATTCATGTCAGGAGGCTCTGCAGCCACCTGGGCACAAAACAAGACCCAAGCTATTATTGATGGAACTTCTTCAATCAATACCTTTGATGAATTTGCCAAGCAGGTTGAAGCAGTCTTTGGAGACCCTGATCATGCCAGAACAGCCTGTACCAAACTGCATGACCTTAAGATGACATCCAGTTTGAGATACTTTCAGGGAGAACAGGCTATAATGATGAGGCACTAGAGAATGCCTATGCATGAGGACTTCAGGTGACAATTCTAGACAAGATCCATGCACAACCATTTCTCCCATCCAACCTCAAGGCATGGAAGGAAGCCACATGTCAGATTGACCACAACTATCACCACCTTGTGGAAGTTTAGAAAGCACAAGCAGCTCATGGTTCCTACCACACTGTCCTAACCTGCACTACAACTGCTCCTTCCATGCCCACACCTAGCATTGCTATGCCCATGGATATAGGATTCTAATCAACAATGCATCGAGACTTGGACATACTACAACTGTGGCAAGCAAGGCCATATCTCCCCAGTATGCCCAGAGCCTCACAAGGAATGTGTCTGCACAAACCTCACAGGAGCTGCACTTATAGACATGATCTCAGAATCAGTAGCAGCTGCTCTAGATGCTCATGAGGCAGCACAGAAGGCAAGGGTCCAAACTTCTGAAGAAGGAGGGAAACAGGGTTTTTAAGCAAGTCAGCAGTGAAAGACATGCCCTGCTCAACAAATCAGTTTTCAGTTCTTGAAACATGTACACTAGGGAATACTAGAGACATGCTACACTCATTTCCAACCCTAGACCCAACTAAAACCTGACCAGTCATGCCTGAAATCAAACCCACCACCCCAAACCCTGAAAAGCAACCCCTTCCCCTTCTCTATGTATGCTCTGCTGACACTTGCCAGTGCACAAAGGTCCCTCTGAAGGTCCAGTCTGCCAAAACTGGATGTCCTCTAGCAATTGATGCACTCCTTGACAGTGGTGCCATGGGAATGTTCATTGATGTTGAATTTGTTCAAGCAGAAAGGCTCAAAACCCATTGCCTTCCTCATGTTATACCTATCTATAACATAGATGGCACTCCTAATGAAGCAGGTTCAATCAAGGAAGAGGTTGACCTCATCTGCACATATGGACATCACACAGAATGTGCTACATTTTTAATGACAAGCCTGGGGCATCTAGCAATCATCTTAGGACACACCTGGCTCACAGAGCACAACCCAGAAGTTAACTGGTGCTTGGGTGAGGTGAAAATGACTTGCTGTCCTGAATCATGTGGTATTGAACTGATCAACAAGAAACCTCAAATTGAAACAGTCCCAGACACTGAAGAAGACCACATGCA
>QFEC01021547.1:0-14477 GCA_003316585.1 Gomphus bonarii | reverse complement strand
GGTATGTATGTATTGGCAGTTGGAATTCTGCCTCATATATAATTTTCACATTTTCAGTTGGCTTTGCTTTGAAATCATGGAATTGATAGCCTATCAGGGTTCAGCTTGGAGTTCATTTGTTCAGTTTCTTATTTCTTGTTTATATTCCCATACCTTGCATCTTCCTATTATGTAATAAGTGCTGGAGTAGGGTATAGGGTTGTGACTGGTGTGATAGTTACCCCTTAGCTTGATCTCTGAGGATTACCACTACACCAGGTGGGCTCTCTATGTATGTATTGCTAGTAACCCTTGTTGTATAAACTGAGGATTACTACTACACCAGGGGGATTACTCCTTATCAGCTCATAAATATTGGAGTATCTTACTGTTGTGACCTTGTCAATAGCATTGCTCTCACAGAAGATCAAGCTCCTTTTCAGACAACCTCACATATCTCTTCCATTGGTTTCCACCTCATATTATGTCAGACCAACTCCCTGAGGCATAGTGCCTTCCTCAGAACCCTGCTACCCAGGCAGACCAACTTTGACACCTATAGCACCAGAATCAACTCCTCCAGAGCCAGTTGGGTGGCATTCAAAGGAATCTGGCCAATGCTGCTTCAGCTGCTGCAATTACTACAACTGTTAAGAACAGGCCAAGCTGAGGTTCTTGTGTAAGTTCACATGAGATTGTGACTTTGGGTGAGGTTCAAAGTAAGGCTTGGCTTCAGCTTATGTACTGTACAATCCAGATCCTGTAAGATCCTTAATTTCTGAGGAGTGAGGTTTGACAAAAGACTCAGGGTAATCTTAGTCAATTTTCTGACTAGAGAACTACTAATTTACATACATGTTACATATATACTAGATTAGTATTTCAAATAGTCAGAATAATTCAATTCAAAAGAACAAAGGGATTTCCAGAACAGGAATTAAAACAAAGGTGAGGTGAAACATGAATGAGTAAGAATAAGGTTTGGGTGAGGTGTATTACAAAGATTGTTGTGTGAGGCAATGGGAAATACTAAAATAGGAAAGTGTATCATGTGCAAAGAAACTAACCAAATAAATGAAGTGAGGTCTAGACTCTAGGCTGAGTAAACAAAGGGCTGAGCAGAATTACTTGAATAGGTGAAAGGATTACTTAATCATGATGACTAAGCAAACAGAGATCTTGTGAGGCAAGATCCTAACAGCAACATAGCATATAGCTATCCACACCTCCTTATCCTGTCAGGGTTCAGCTTGGAGTTCATCATCAGTTTGTTGTTTCCTGTTTATGTCTTTCCATACCTTTCTGTGCCTTGCATCTGCAGATTACATCATAAGTGCTGGGATAGGGTATATAAGTGTGACTGGTATAACAGTTACCCCTCAGCTTGATCTCTGAGGATTACCACTATACCAGGTGGGCTCTCTATGTACTTACTACTAGTAACTCTTGTATAAACTGAGGATTACCACTACACCAGGTGGAGAACCCCCTTATCAGCTCATTAATATTGGAGTATCTTTTTGTTGTGACCTTGTCAATAGTGTCACCCTCACACATTCACTCCCCCCTCTCATCACTCAATCAAAGCAGCTGACCCAGAAAGGTTTAGTGGAGATAGGGGAGATATGGAAGGATTTATTTGAGCTGTGAGACTCTCCATTGCCATTCAGCCAGAATCTTTCCCAGATGACAAAACAAAGATGTTGTATGCTCTTTCCTTCATGTTGGGAGATTCTGTAGCAATTTGGGCATATAATAAGACCCAAGCTATCATCGATAGGACTTCCTTGATCACCATCTTTGATGAGTTTACTAAATAAGTTGAAGAAGCCTTTGGAGACCCCAATCATAGCAGAACAGCCCATACCAAACTGCATGACCTTAAGATGACATCTAGTATGTGCAGATGATCATACTGTACAATTTGAGATACTTGCAGGGAGAACAGGCTTCAATGATGAGGCACTAGAGGATGCCTATGCATGAGGACTTCTGGTGATGATTTTAGACAAGAACCATCCCTCCCATCTAACCTCAAGGCATGGAAAGAAGCTGCATGCCACATTGACCACAACTATTGCTGTCTTGTGGAGGTTAAAAAGGCACAAGCACCTCACAGCTCCCACTGCACCATCCCAACTTACACTACAACTGCTTCTGTCATGCCCACATTCAGCACTGCTACACCCATGGACATAGATTTCAATCAATGATGCATCAAGACTCAAACATGCTACAACTGTGGCAAGTGAGGTCATATTTCCCCAACATGCCTAGAGCTTCACAAGGAATGTGTCTGTACAAACCTCACAGGAGCTGCACTTGCAAACATGATCTCAAAGTCAGTAGCTGCTGCTCTAGATGCTCATGAGGCAGCACAGAAGGCAAAGGTACAAACTTCTGAAGGAAGGAAACAGGGTTTTAAGGCAAGTCAGTGGTAAAAGACATGCCCTACTCAACAAATCAATTTTCAGTTCTTGAAACATGTACACTAGGGAATACAAGAAACATGCTACACTCATTGCCAACCCTAGAC
Source organism: Gomphus bonarii (assembly GCA_003316585.1). Lineage (NCBI taxonomy): Eukaryota > Fungi > Basidiomycota > Agaricomycetes > Gomphales > Gomphaceae > Gomphus > Gomphus bonarii. The sequence continues at coordinate 11,962 of QFEC01021547.1, read as the reverse complement.
CTAACTGAAACTCAACCAGTCATGCCTGAAATCAAACCCACCACCCCAAACCCCAAAGAGCAGCCTCCTCCCCTTCTCTATGTGTGCTCTGCTAACACTCACTAGTGCACCAAAGTCCCCCTAAAGGTCCAGTCTGTTGACACTGGATGCCCTCTAGCAATTGATGCACTCCTGACAGTAGTACCACTGGAATGTTCATTGATGTTGAATTTGTTTGGGCTGAAAGGCTCAAAACCCATTGCCTTCCTCATGTCATATGCATGTACTCCAGTCAGAAATCAAATTAAGCTCCACATCTCCCCCTATGTATGGCTATTTGCTCAGTTCCAAATATTTCAACTGCCAACCAAACCTCCCAAACTCCAGTGACATAATCAGAACATACCTAAGTGGGTGTAACACATAAGTTGAAGCCACATCACATCAGAACCTCAATTCATTGGCCTAGACCAAACATTGGTAGCCTCCATCTTTAGTTAAGCTACTCACAGCTTTAACAGCCATTCATCACTTCCAAAATCATACCATATTAAGTGCTCATAAGAAGCTCAAGGGAAAACAAAGAGAATAGAAATAAAAATATGGAAAAAGGACTTTCTAACAAAATAACAACCTACAATATCCCAGCAGTAGATCCATTTTGACATGAACACAGACATCCATCACTTCCATCCCAAATAGGCTGAATTTCCTTTCTCATTGTTAGATCCTGTATCCCCTCTGATAGATCTCAGATGTCCTATACTGTAGTGCATGTAATTACCTGCTTCTAGTCTATATCCAAGACATACCAAAGTCCCCTACAATCCTCCAAAGCCTCATCTCTCACGTATACTCACCCTGAGCTCCTCTCACATCTACATCACCCTCCTTCATTATTATCATCACATCACCTCTGATACATGGATCTCCATATCACCACCTCTGTTATTAATTCCATTACACCCCCAAACTTTCTAGTATATTCAATTGTTCCATATAACATACTCTCCCCTTGTAATAACTCTATAGCCTATTATTGTGAGGGTGACACTATTGACAAGGTCACAACAACAAGACACTCCAATATAAATGAGCTGATAAGGAGGTTTTCCACCTGGTGTAGCAGTAATCCTCAGTTTATACAAGAGTTACTAGCAATAAATACATAAAGAGCCCACCTGGTGTAGCAGAGATCAAGCTGAGGGGTAACTGTTGCACCAGTCACACTTATATACCCTATACCAGTGCTTATTATGTAATCCACAGATGCAGGGCATGGAAAGGCATGGCAAGACATAAACAAGAAACAACAAACTGACAAGGAACTCCAAACTAAACTCCAAGCTGAACCCTGACAATTATATTATCTCTTCTACTTTCAGACTACATTGTTCTTTTTGAATACAACAGCCCCCACATGTATATAAATCTCCATACCTCCATAGCTAGTTTACTAGTTCAAATATTAATTTATCTCCCTCTTGTAATCTCCAAGCCTCTCTGTAACCCTCCTCTGAAATTGGGGAAAAGACAACTCAGGAGGGTACAACACATAAGTTGAAGCCAAGTCCCTTTCACTCTGTACCCTTACAACTACCTTGGTTTGACTTCAATGGCTCAGACCTCAGAAAACAGCCTCAAACCAACATCTAGCACTTTGGATTTAACACTCATCCTCATATTTGATAGAAAATGTTTACTATGTATTTCTCATATAAAGGCCCATTAGTCTATAGCTAGTCTTTAGTCTATATAATATATATGCTTCTCATCTCTTTAGCACTTCATCAAATTTCTTAATCAAGAATCATTGCCCAGACTCATCATTCAAGGTCTGAAGTTATTCAGATAGGTTGTCAATAGAATTTCAACATTGCTCACAAGTTTCTGAGCACACAGAAGAAATAGTTATATTTCCACAGGTTTTACAAAAGTTTTAGATTCACAGGCCAATCTCTCAGTACCAGCACTAAAGAGCCAGATTGCTAGGCTATGCCAGAATAACCAAGACACAATGCACATCCCATTAGATAGCACATAGATAAAACAGCTATAAATCATTAGAGAAATATCTATCAACCCTATCACAAGTCATCTAAAAACTAGTTAACCAAATAATATTTTGTAACCCTTGATCAAGTCAAACAGTAATTTTTTTTCTAGTCTTTGATTAGTATATTACAGCAATTTGGCATTGGTAGTATTATATCAATCATTAATATATATACACTAGTAGATTTGTTCTTCCTGCTGTGCAAAGTAGTTGTAATATGTTATATTCCCCAACCTATTGGATTGAACTAGTCTTGGTTCTAGCTTATTATACCAGCAGCTACTATGATAGACCATATGAATGTTTAAAATGGAAAAATGGCACTATTGAGTCAGGAATTAGTAAGCAATAATTGGAAAAATGCCTGGAGCTTGCTTGACCTGATATCCCTTCTAAGATAGCCATAAGTCTTACTATTCTATGCAAAGATTATTAATTCATATCAGACAATCACATATATTTCATTTTCTTGTAATATATATCTAATTATTTTATCACCTTTCTAAGATAGGCTAGGCTTGATATTAGTCTAACAGGCTACAAAATACCTTCCATGAGATCCCCCCCCGTTGATAAACTCAACATAGTCATTTCTAGTCTTAATTCTGGCCAAACTACTTGTCAGATATCATCCTCTACTGGGGTCAGCATTGGTACCATCTCAAAAATTTGTTCTAAACATTTCCCTGACCTCTCCAAGTCTTCTGGTAATTGTCCTATCAAACTCTCCCCAGCTAATATCTGCCAAGCTTATTACTTCTAGGGAGGCAAAAATAGTGGTCAAAGTGTCCAAAGTACTCCAAACTATCACTAACTAACCTGTCACTTCACAGACAGTGTCCAGACACCTCAGGAGAACTGGGATGAAAGCAGTGGTGAAGAAGAAAAGGCCTCATTTGTCAGAGAAGCATAGGACAGAGAGAATGGACTTTGCAACCAGGCACAAAGAGTGAACTCTGGAGGACTGGAAGAGAGTGGTATGGTTAGATGAGAATCAAATAAATTGCCTTGGGTCATATGGCAGGAAATTGGCTTGGAAAAGGGTAGAGGAGGGGGTAAGTAATAGACTAGTAGAAGTATATTAAGGTTTAGAGGTGGATCTGTGATAGTGTGGGGCTCTTGAGGTGTCTGCACATTGTCTGTGAAGTGACAAGTTAGTCAGTGATAGTTTGGAGTGCTTTGGACACTCTTACCACTATTTTTGCCTTCACAGAGGTAATAAGCTTGACTATATGGCAGATATTAGCTGGGGAGAGTTTGATAGGACAATCACCAGAAGACTTGGGGAGGTCAGGGAAATGTTTAAAACAAATTTTTGAGATGGTACCAATGCTGACACCAGTAGAGGATGATATTTGACAAGTGTTTTGGCCAAGATTAAGTCTAGAAATAAATATGTTGAGTTTATCAACAGAGAGAGATCTCATGGAATAATATAGTTGAAGTTCTGGAGTTATTGTTGCTTGTTTGTACCATTTGAAAATTTTATATATGTCTAGTCATGTGACATGAGCCAATACCTCATTAAAAGCCTCCAATGTTGGCTTTTTTCACTCATTAAGTGTCAGTAACAAACTGTTAAGTGCCTGCACACACGCCCTTAGTTCAGGTGGTTTGGCTCAGTCCAATGAGCCAAGGTCAGACGTGGCATCGGCTTCAACGTACTTGCATTGCACCTATCTCCCTGCCTATGCCACTAGATTTTAGGTGGATGCTCGGTAGGCTTCCAAGATGCTTGGTACTGAACAATTGGACTACTAACTTAAGGACTGATAGCATATGTCTAACTTAGTTGATAATCTGAACGGAGAATACATACATGAGGACTAATTACTTATATAGAGAATGAGTTACCATAAGATATGCAACAACGTTGCACAAGGCATGGAAACAAGAATATAGGATATGGATGTAAGAATAGTAATATATGAAAAGTGGGCATACATACATGCCTGTACATGTACTGAAGGTGACCGAAGCAAAGTGAGCAAATAAACAAGAAAATAAACCAAGGGTGAGGTACTGAACCAAACTGAATGTACTTGTAAGACTTTGGGAGTCTGTAACTTATGATATAGTACATGAGGACTTCAGTTGGTACAACCAAGTTAACTGATGCTCAGTAGATCGTACTCTGACACAAACTATTCAAATGAGACCTGGGATATGAAATATTCATATCTCAGGGGTTCCAATATATATATGCTGGATTATTGGTCTACAAGATAGCCAGGATCCTAGAGCATATGTCATAATATTTAGATGATTTTAAAAATTAAATTGAATTTCCTATCAGATACACAATCCAAAACTTCCAAACATGTGAATAGTTTTGTTGCTTACTGTATTGTATTAGAGTAGGATGTATAGAGAGGTGCAGGACATTGATACAAGGAGTAGAATGTGTAGATATAATACAGGACACAGAGGGGTGTGAGATATGTGAATAGCATATGAGACATACAGGCAGTATGGTGTTATCAGGGTTAAAATGGATATGATTTCCAAGTAGGTCAAAAGGAGTCAGAGGCATAAATAATAATTAATGTCTGAGGTCTGTGATTATTCTCAGAATTTTTGAACTAGTTTGAGCTCCACAGCTCTCTAATCCAGATAGGGTAGACTACTGGGCTGGTCAAAAAATGCATTTTTAAATAAAAAATATTTAGGGCTTCTACTTTTCAGAGCACCAAGGTCATATGGTAAGTTTTTTTAAGTTTCAGATGAATCTGTCAAAATTGACCGAGAAATGACAATTTAAAATTGTCTCAAAATAAGAATGGAAATGTGACATTAGCAAGGTCACGTGCAAACGACAATAAAACTCAGATCCTTATCAAATTTCCAAAATTTTATTATGAGGATCTGAACACTTATCATCATAGCACCATCCCCACTGTGCCCACTGGTGGTAGATATCAAGGCTGTGCCTGGCAACATTTTGATACTGACAACAAATTTTACAAAGAGGATAAAACTCACTACAATTCTTGTTGTCGCGCTGAACTCAAACTCAAAGTTGATATTCTCCGTTAATGTGATATTTACCAGGTGAGTACAACTCCGACTATTGAAAGAGATCCCAAGAAGAGCTTGTATAACAAGGTATGTATCAGCACAAATAAATATTGGGAATAGTCTAACTAACAAGACTTTCCAAGCGTTTAGTGCATCAAAATATACAACCGATGTGTGGAAAACACATTCACATGAGCTGATCATAAATTATAGGGGATTGAAGTCAATCTTCCCCAAATATTGGTGCCCTTAAAACCCAGCTTCAACGGGAGCATGCGTGTGCAGGACTATCTCGGAAGCAACAAGTCTGGCAAAGTCAACGACCCTGTGACTTTGCAAGTACCTGTGGGACTTGGGACTGATGAAGATCGAGTTGCAGAGGCAGAAGAGAATCCAAATGAGTCTTAATTCCAGGGGAGATGCAAGTAGCTTGACGACTTCGTCGGACAATTCCAACAGCACCCCAAACAATTTCAGATCCTTTGCGCAGGGGCTCATGGATGATGCACTAGAAGACAGCAATGGCGACGACGACACCCATGTTGTGACAGCACCGTCCGTTCCTCCTCGCAGAAATATCTGCTATTTCGGCCGTCAGCGGCTGACCCCCCTTGTCGAGCTCTTTCATTTCGAGAAACCTGGTTCTACATCTGATGTCAGGACACCTTCAGGATGCACAGGCAAAGTTTGAATTACTACTGGAATGGTGCAGTAAAAAATTCTGCATGATGTGGAGAAAATGAGGAAAGAGGAAGCGGTGGGCGAGGAATAGGAGGCAGGTAGTAATGATATACCCATTGTTATTGAGTAATGCACATTAGCTGTTGTAGTCATATGCTGCCGCGGTCTGGCACCAGGGAGGTAATAAATCTAATTTAATTCTTCAATATCCACTGGGTCTGAGGTCCATTCGACCCTTTGGTTTGACTGACTCCGACCCAGGTTAGTGACAACGAACATAGACATATTGTGAGTCACATACAAATGTTGTGGGATGCAGGGTATACCGTGAAAATCTTTAAAGACATCAACACCTCCACACATACATGATGTTCACAAATATTAAGCTTCATAGTCTTTATGGATATAGATGTGTTGACAAAGGAATCATCTTGCTGTTATCTATATAAGATTTCAAAGTCAAAACAACCATGTATCCTCTAAAATCGAATGTTATATGTGCCGTCCTCTTCTGTTTGATTTGCGCTGCGCTAACTTGGCTTTTCAACCTTCTCAACGTACGACGCCTGCCATCCAATATTGCAAGTTAAAACTCTATCAATGGTGTTCACACAATTGAAAGAAGATGAGAAATTTCAAGCCTTACAGTTTTTCAACCAGTGGCGGAACGCATGCCGAGTTTCAACGAGACTAGACGCCTAGAAGCATTGGTTGACATCCTTTCACTTGATCACCCATGACTGAGTTCGTTTACGCCCTCCACGACTTCACTCCAGAACATGATGATGAGATAGCTTTCAAGGCGGGCGAACGTATCCAGGTGGTCGAGAAAGATGATATCTACAGTGACGGTTGGTGGCAAGTATGTCTCACGTCCTTCCTTAGACCGTTCCCAGATATCCTCCTTATTCGCATTCTATTATAGGGTCGTAATCTAGCGGGAAAGGTTGGATTGTTTCCCCAGGCATACACTTCTGCATCAGCTCCTGTCCCAGAGGTTCGCACACCAACCACCCTCCACTCTCTCAAAGAAGAATCCTCTGAAGATGCAGCCATATCCGAACCAGCACATATGTCTGTTCCCGCACCTATAAATGATACTGTGATGGCTGCTACGTTGACTGATGTGCAGGAGGCCATTGAGCAACTGGCGGTCCGTCGCGAACAGGACACCGATGCAGGCCGCAGTTTCTCATTTGCCAGCTCTCGTGACGCAGACACTGAAACAGACGATGAGCCTGGAGACGATGCTGATGGGCAAGGATGGCACAAGGATGCTCGCAAGGCCCTCGCTGAACGTGCCGAGAAGGAGAACGCGAAGAAGCTGAGAGAGGAGGAAGCGAATGGGTTCGCATCTCCTCATCTGCTGTCTCACTCCACGCCTCCGATTGCTGTCGAACTCTCTGATGAGAGTGATGCAGATGAGGAGGAAGAGGAGGAGAAGGCGCTCCGCAGCCGACACAACGATATTCACCCCCATCACTACCAATACAGCACTTCAACTAGCACTGCTCTTCCACCCGATGCTTCACCCAGCGCTTCTCCTGAACCCCCATCCCTTCAGCCCGCAATCACCCTCACTGATCGCATATCTCAGTCCTCCCTTCCCACCCCTCCATCCCCAGCCTCTCCGCAGGAACCAAGAGATGAAGTCACTGTAGTTGACTCTCCTACCCTTACACACTCTAAACCCCCGACACCGACCACTGCTACTACACCGCGATTTCATCCATTAATCGCACCACCTTCGCAAATTGCTAATATTCCAAGTTCATTGCCTTCACCTGCCACGTCTTCGGCTGGAGGGGCCGCTTTGGCGATGATCCGCCCGAAGTCTCCTCCTCTCAGAGCTATAGATGATAGCAATAGTTTGGCCACCCCCGCCACCCACCAATACACAATCGAACAGACAGTCGCACAAACAAGTGCTCAGACAATCAAACAATCGACTTCACCGGTTGACCCAATCAACCCCCCGCAATCTTCTGACCCGTCGGCTGCAGAATCAATACGTGACAGCCTCTTCCGCACTCATCCATCTGAGTGGACTGTTGAGCAGGTCATCGAGTGGCTCAAGACAAAGAACGTCGATGAAGCGACCTGTGACAAATTCGTTGGTGAGTCACTAGTTCCTAAAAGCATTGGCTTCTTCTAAGAATTACTCTATCTACTTGACCGACTTGCCTGTTACGCCTGGCCTTTTTGCTCTTGCTGTTCATCGTACATGTGCAGAGCACGAAATCACAGGAGACGTCCTTCTCGAGCTTGATGTTAATATCCTCAAGGAAGAACTCAACATAACGGCATTCGGCAAGCGCATGCGGATTGCCAATGGAATTCTTGAGCTCCGTCGTCCAGCATCATTCTCATCTGATCCTCCCGCCTTCCAAAATGGCCTTACAGGAGGCAATTCTCCTCAGGGCCCCAACGATTGGTCGGCGAGCGGACATCGCCAGGAGGTGTCAAGTAGCACTTCAGGCGATGCACGGACCACAGGGTTAATACTCTCATCGGGTTTGCAAGTGAGTAACTTCATCTGGACTTCTATATTTTATCTCTGTATTTGGCTCAAATTTCCCTATTACTAGAAGCATAGGCCTTCACAACTTTCACTGTCATCCCCTAGTGACGGTGCACTGAACACTAAAGCGCCTGGAGGTTCCGACACATTCATAAGGGAAGGCGGTGAGGGAGAGATGGTGGCAGAGCGGGCTGTCCAGAGTGATGTCAGTCGTGTTTTCTGGTTGCATATAACTCTACCTGACACAATACTATGCAGACTGAGACCGCAGCAGCATTGGTAGTCACGAAACGCCGTCAACTTCTCGGACGCTCAACTGAATCTGGATCGTCCCGTGGTGACAAGGATAAGGATAGAGATAATCGCAGTGCTAGCCGCAAGTCAAACGAGGTGACGACGCCGTTGTCCAGTATGCCAAACAGTCCAAGTCTAACTGGGTACAAGACTTCTCCAGCTGCTGACGATGGTACGGGTTCGTCTGTGGGAGCTGGACTGAGGTCCCAGCACATGAGGGGGAAACGAAGTATTGATGGATCGAAATCGGCTGATAGGTTGAGCTTTTTCAGTACGACATTGGGAAAGTCCAGAAAACCGCCGCCGAGGTATTCCATGTGCGTGACTTATTTTACTTCTTAATTTTCTCCTATGTCCCGTTTAAGGTGGTCTGTCTCCTGACGAAGACCTCTAGTTATGAGAACGATGCGCTATCGACACAGCCTACACCCGAACGTTCGACCCGCAGTATCACAAGATATCTTGGCAGTACATCCAAGAAGAATTTTCGCCCGGGGACTGTATCCAGAGAAGAAGGGAAGGTCTCGTCGGATATAACCAAGGATGGCACCCTCCTGCGCAAACGTAAGATTTCAACCGTGACCCCTGACGCAGTCATTCCAAAGCCTACGATTGTTACTCCATTACAACCTGCAGCAAAAGTAACCTTGAAGCCAGGAGAGAGCGTTCTGGACCAGATCGGGCGCCCAGACCACGCGGGGTGGCTCAGAAAGAAGGGTGTACGATATAATACATGGAAGATGCGCTACCTTGTTCTTAAAGGACCTCATCTGTACTATCTGAGAAGTAACACTCGCTCGGTGAGATTAAGGCACAGATAGTGCTTGGGTTGGCTGACATCCAATGTTCGTATAGGAGACAAAGATCAAAGGATACATCAAAGTGCAAGGGTACAAAGTAATCGCAGACGAGAATGCGAATCCTGGAAAATACGGATTTAGGATTGTCCACGATACCGAGCCCTCTCACTATTTCAGTTCCGAAGAACAAATTATAGTACGAGAATGGATGAAAGCGCTTATGAAGGCCACTATAGACCGTGACTTCTCAAGTATTTGCCTGTTCAAACAAGTGTAATAGTTGTTCAGGTGCTAACATTGTGGTTGCAGAACCCGTAGTGTCTTCTTGCAATATTCCCACTATTCCTCTCGCGGTTGCACAAGCAATGAACCCAGCCCCTCGCCCCCCTTCACCTACTGCTCGCGCAGCGACCCAGAAGGCTCTTCGCAGAGAGAATCCCAATCAACTTTCAAGCAGGGATGCACGTATCCTCATGGGGCTCGCAGCACCCGAGAACGACATTCAGTCACCAATTGGCGACAGTCGTCGATTGCAGTCATTCTTCAGCTTCGATTCTGTTGAGAAGAACAATCTAGTGCCGCCACGGCCATCGCGAGATATGCGAAATCCTAACAATCGTGGTGATACAGACCGCGTCGACCCTGTAGGCAGTTTCGTAATTCAAGGCTTAAACCGTCTCTAAACTCATTACCTTACTCCCCTGTCTTGATTTCTCATCTTGTTTCCGTTTGCTTTTTTATATATGTTTCATTGCGTGGAACGCATATACTACAGGCTTCCGAGGCTTCCGAGCTAGAACTTCTGGATTGGGCAAATTCCGTTTTACCCGAGCAATATCGCATCCATAATCTTCGATCAGATCTTTCTTCCGGGCTGGTGTTTCTACGACTGGCCGAAATCGTCGTAGGAGTGCAGAATCAGCCGCCGGTCCCAGATTCGACATTCGTGGGCGAAAATCTTGAAGGGATGTTTAAATTATTCGACTTCTTGCTGGAACATGGCGTGTAAGCAGTTGTATTTTTTTTTAGAGCTGCTACATCATCTCTTCGGCAGCGAACTGGGGAACGTGAGCATCAACGATGTCAAACACGGCCATTCAGACAAGACTCTCCGATTATTAAAGGAGATAAGGGCGTTAAGACAGAGGCGATAGGCTACTATACAACCTGTGGGTAGACTGGAAGTAGGGATGAGTAATTCGTAACTATGAGGACTATCTCATTTTATTACGTTTTATTTGAGATATTATATAGGTGTGGTTTAATCAAACGATGACAAGGTACGCCTGAGTTTCGCTTGAGCGTTCCTTGTAGGGATTGCCTTTGGGTCAGGTATTTTACAGCTAAATGTACAAGCTATAGTGATGCTACGTGTTATATACATTTTGTGTAGCTGAGTGCTTTTATGAGTCGTCCTTCGGGAATTCCTCGATGGATGACGAATTCTACTGATCATCCCAATACCACCTGTGATTCAACAATACACGTAATGCAGGACAAAATCATCACGGATCTGTGGAATGACAACTGTGTTATCTGCTACACTGCGATGCTGCAGTGCAATTTAATTTTCTCCAGACCTATCTCGTTAGCAATCTTGCATTAACACCGGGACTCGCAATACTCCAAACTTTGATTCTATAGGACCAACCAGTGGGACCAACCGGACTGATTACTTATTCCGTGACGTTGGCATTCCCGGGATGAATCTTGGTGTATATATTCACCTGTATTATCTGAGTGAATCAATTATCAATACAATACCAACGATCATGAGGGTTTGTAGATTTGAAAGTATGTTTTAGATCATGATATCATGTACAGTTCATAGTAGTTCTTTGTAAACTATATTGAATAATGCTGTCACACTGGTAAAATGTGAGTGTGAGTGTGAGGTGAGTAATGCAGTCTATACAGCTGTTGAAAGCTATAACATATACTGCATTGAGAAGAAACATTTGAAAATGAGGGTAGTGGGGAAAAGGTTGAAAAGGTAATTTGTGGTGATCATCTAAGCAATTTGCAAAACTGCTGTTACATAGTAAATAAAATGAAAATGAAGAAATAAAATGGAAATTGGGAACTTGACTGTCTATTTCAGCACTTTTTTTCCCTCTTTCTTGTTAAGACAAATCATTCTCATCATTGTTCAACATGAATAGCTATTTCCAAGGTTGATTTCATTTATTCCATGAAAAGTCCTTTGTAAAAATCACAAATATGATCTCAAGAATCTCATAGGTACAAGCGGAGTATACAAATATTCTTGCACATTGCTATAAATTTCTCAATGGACTAGAATAGTTACCCAATCATTTATGAGTTGGTGTGTGTCAGCTGCTACCTTTAGCCAGGAGCAGTATATATGTATATACTGAGTTGGGAGGGATATATTAACAGGTCACCAGTCCAAAACAGTGAATCAAGTCAAGCCAAGTACTATAGAATTCTATTGTAATGCAGATAATAATCCTCAGGAGTCAATGAGGAAATCTCTATCCATTACATAAAGCAAATGTCCATTGCACTTATTCCTTTTCTCCTCTCTATTGGAGGTACAGTAGGGGACAAAACTGTTCAAGTGTTTTGAACATTTGTGTTGTACTGTAAATA
>QFEC01021447.1:0-11117 GCA_003316585.1 Gomphus bonarii | reverse complement strand
AGTAGAATATAACTGAACCGAGCTGAACGTGATCCTAAGACTTGTAAGTAACAGACCTCGGTTGCTGTGGCCGAGTGGGCCGAGGCTCGGTAGATTGTACTTTGACAATAGCATCCAACTGCTCTCTAAGCACGTCATTCTGCTGCCTTAGGAGCTCAATTTGGTTTGCTTGATTGGTAACCATACTTCTGATAATGGTACCAGCAGGGCCTAGAGACTCCCAATACTCCTCTTCGATTTGGCTTGACATGGTATAAGGTGGAAATTGATGAAAGGTATGTGTGAGGTTGTCTGAAAAGGAGCTTGATCTTCTGTGAGGGCAATGCTATTGACAAGGTCACAACAACAAGATACTCCAATATTTAGTGAGCTGATAAGGGTAATTCCACCTGGTATAGCAGTAATCCTCAGTTTATACAAGGTTACTAGCAATAAATACATAGAAAGCCCACCTGGTGTAACGGTAATCCTCAGAGATCAAGCTGAGGGTAAACGTTACACCAGTCACACTTATATACCCTAGTGGAAAGTCATGGAAGGTCATAGAAGGTGATGGAAGGTTCTGGAAGATTCTAGAAGGTAATAGAAAGTGATAGAAGGTCCCAGAAAGTTGTGGAAGATGATGGAAAAGTATGGAAAGTTCCAGAAGGTGGTGGAAAGTTATAGAAGAGCATAAACAGGAAACAACAACTGACAGTGATCTCCAACTGAACCCTGACAGACAGCAGTCATGGCAGAAATAAGAGATAAGAAGGATAGAAAAGACATACAAAAAGACTGGAGGACTTAAAGGTTGAGACAGAAGAGAAAGGGGTGCATATATGTGGTCATGGGCATTGGCTGCCCCATTGGAACTGACAGACACAACCCAGACTCAATGGAACCAATGGAATAACAAGGGCAAACAGCAAAGAGAAGCCTCAAGCATTTTCAAGGGATACTGATCAGAAACAGAGCCCAGAATATGTGATGCAGTGATATGTATAGCATGGGACATTGACGTGTCTATCCCAAAGCAGACAATTTCCTTTTCTCATTCATAACATGTCAAAACAGTAACTCTGTATAAGTAGTAGCTTAGGACATAGTAAGAAAATCAGTTCTTCTTGCCCATAAAGCAGAATCGCTCCTTGACTTCACTGGCATCTCACTTACATCAAAATCACGATTCCCACCAAAGGCTTGTTGTTCAAGACCTGAAATAAATCAGAGAAGTTCCCAGTTACTATCAGAAGTTTCTCACAACGTTTCAAGCACACAGGTTCAATAACCAATTTGTTATTGATTTTACATTCCCCATAGATCTCAGAGCTGACCTCTCAGTACAGGTGCTGAAGGGCCATATTCACCAGGAAGGGCCATTAGGCAGTTACATGGACATTCCATAGCATACATCATCAGATAGATTCATTACTCTTAGTTAGAAACCATCCATCACCCCCAGACAACTCTTAATCACAGAGGATATCTCCAGATATTTCCTATCAATAAATACATTATAAAATCCCAGAAATTCTGTTTCTTTTATACCTTCTTTGTCCCACCATTTTGGAGATTTTATTATTAATATTACTCCCAAAAAGAATTTATTGGTGAAGAGCCTAACCAGTAACATTGTCACCCCACTTGTCACCCCACCTTTCAACAAAAAAAACCTAAGGGCAAGGGCAAGGACAATTCTACATCCCAGCTGAACCCACCCAAGTACACAAACAAGCTTGGTAAGGATGGCAAGCTCCTTCCCAAGGAATGCCAGCAACACATTGACAATAATCTTTGTCTCCTGTGTGGCGCTGACAGTCATAAAGTCACAGAGTGCCCAAAATCCACTAAGACATGAGTAGCAATGACCCCTTCAACCCCCAAGGTGGCTACTGCCTCAGACACAAAATCCAAAAACTCAGCTAAGGATACCAAGCCAAAAAAAAATAGTCTGTGACTCTTTGGCCTCTGAGCACCCTGAGAGTTGCATTGACTTGGCTGGTGCTAGTAGTGAGGTTAAGCTCAATGCTTCCACTTTATTTAATCTGAACTCTTTAATAGTTTACTTGTCTTCTGATTCCATTCTTAGTTCTTCTGATACCCCATTTAAATGCTTGATTGATTCAGGTTCCACTCTTAGTTTTATAGAATCTACTTTCATCCAAAATCACAGTATACCCACTTGTTCTATCCCTCCCATTCCTCTGAAACTATTCAATGGTAGCACAAACTCGGTCATTACTGAACTAGTAGAAATACCTACCCACTTCCCCTCAGGACACACACATTCCAAAGAATTTTATGTCACATCATTAGATACATCTGTTTTGGTAGTTCTTGGATACAACTGGCTCACCCGATACAATCCTTTGATTGACTGGGTATTGGGCAGTATTAAATTCCAAACTGCCTCTATGGAATCTATGGACATCCCAACTGCCTCAACTGAGCCAGCTCCTGCTGCCTCACCTTTTCCTGAGTCTGGATCCACCCAAAAGCTGGAAGCTCTGCATATAGGCCTAGGTACCTTACTGGATAATTGTCTATCAATTATTCTCTCCTTGTCTGAACTGGCGCTCAACCAGTTTAACTACTATTTCATTCCTCTACCACTTCACACTTATCATTTGAGTTCTGGATCACTCCAGATAGGTCTTAGTTATATGAGGCTAGTTGCTCACAAGTTTTGGAGCACTACAGAGTGCAAATCCAATTGTTGTTGTTGGATTTACAGTGTTCTCAGAAATCAGTGCCAAGCTCTCAGTACTGGCACTAAAGTGCCAGATTGACCAGAAAGCCTCTGGAAGATTTTATTGCCAGAACAATAAAAAACTTATACCTACAGAAAATATAACATTACTAAGTGACAGCTTAGGATCCCCCTGGACCATCAAATCTCTGCCAAATAACCTTCACTTTGTGGATGTCTTTAGCAAAGCAAAAGCTGAGACTCTAGGACCACATCGACCCTACAAAGTCAAGATCACCCTGGAAGATGGCGCCAAGATGCCTCATCCACCTCTGTACTCCCTGTCAAAATCAGAACTAGAAGCTCTCCATACATTTTTAGATGAACATCTGAATATGGGATTTATCTGGTCTGCTATGTCTTCATATGGTGCACTGATCCTGTTCATCTGTAAAAAGGACAGCTTGCTTTGGCTATGTGTCCACTTCTGGGCACTGTAACCAAGAAAGATCGCTACCTGCTCCTGCTCATCTCAGATCTTTTGGATGCCCTTCACAAGGCTTGAATCTATTCAAAAATCAATCTTCAGCATGCATTCCATCTAATCCAAATTGCCAAAGGCAATGAGTGGAAAACAGCATTCAAGACTCAGTACAGGTTATATGAATGGTGCTCCTGCGGCTTTTCAAAGGTTTATGAACAACATCCTCGGTGACCTATTAGATCATTGCATAGTCACATATATTGACAATATATTGGTCTATTCTGACACTATCAAACAGCACTGAGAACACGTCTGCAAATTATTACAACGACTCAGAAAACATGGCCTATATGCTAAAGCTAGCAAATGTGAATGGCACAAAAATTTGGTTGAATTCCTCGGTTACATCCTCCGAACTGATGGACTCCCTATGGCTGAAGAAAAAGTCAAAACCATCCGCAAATGG
This sequence comes from Gomphus bonarii, assembly GCA_003316585.1. NCBI lineage: Eukaryota > Fungi > Basidiomycota > Agaricomycetes > Gomphales > Gomphaceae > Gomphus > Gomphus bonarii. The sequence continues at coordinate 7,496 of QFEC01021447.1, read as the reverse complement.
CCTGAGCTGAGAAAAGTCAAAGACATTCAGTCCTTCCTTGGCTTCACTAATTTTTACTGTTGTTTTATTTTCAATTACTCAGACATCACCATACCCCTCACTCACCTAACTTGTAAGGGCACACCCTGGGCATGGACCTAAGACTGTCAAAAGTCTTTTGACTTCCTCAAGGCTGCCTTTACCTCAGCACCCATCCTCACACATTGGGAACCCAACCGAACTTTGGTTGTGGAGACCAATGCTTCTGACTATGCTCTGGCAGCTATCCTTTCCACCATAAACTCTGAAGGTGAAATTCATCCAGTAACCTTTCATTCCCAAACTTTTTCACATCTTGAGCTCAATTACGATGTGCACAACAAGAGGCTTTCAAATGTTGGTGACACTATCTGGAACACTTGGCCAAACCAGTAGATGTCATTGTCGACCACAAAACCTTGAGTATTTTTCTACCACTAAAGTGTTGACCCATTGGCAGGCTCATTGGTCTGAATATCTATCTCAATTCAACCTCACCATTTGGTTCTGTCCCAGAAAACTCAACACTAAGCCTGATGCTTCAACTAGATGATGCAACATCTACCTAAACGAGGGAGGTAGCAACTATGGAACTATCAACCTGCAAAACCTTTGGCCGATCTTCACATCCTTGAAACTCATAGAATCACTTTGCACAACTTAACTCATCATTCCAGCTCTCCAAGCAAGAATCATCATGGACTCTGAGATGTTAGAGAATGAGCAAAATCCAAAATTTCATGAAAATAATGATTCTGATGAATTCTATGATAGGTTAACAAGCTATTATTGTCAAAACCATTTGCTGCACGTCAGGGAATATTACTCTGAAGTTGCATGGTGAATCCGATCTATTTTGGGTTCATACAAGCACATATATGCACATTTACATGTATTTTCGACCGATGTTGGTGACAATGCGCCTATATGGCTGGCTGTTTCCATACAATATTCAGGCCTGATTGAAGTTATTTTTCAAGATTTATCTTACATTTTCCCTTGTCCCCCATCAAGTTCTATTACCTTTACAACGTGATCGCCCCCAAGACAAAGCACCTGTGTGGAAGTATTTTGAAGCCGGAGACCCGGGATCCCCTCCACAATGATAATATTGATATAAGTGAAATGTTATTATATCTGATACTGGTTGTCAGATCAGATAACACTTTACTTTATTTATATTATCAAAAACTTGCTCTGCTTACTGTCAAAAGCCTTTTACAGGTATCCAACACTTTAGTGCCCTATTAAGTGCATGCACAACACACCCTTGGTTCGGGTGGTTTGGCTCAGTCCAATGAGCCGAAGACTGACGTGGCTTCAGCTTCAACATTTGTGCATTGCACCTATCTATCCGTCGAGCCACTATATTTCGGACAAGGCTCGGTTGGTACCAAGGTTGTCAGAACTGAGCAATGGACAAAGGGACTTAAGAACTAGAGGACATATGTCTAACTAAGTTGATTATCTGAATGGAGAATACATACAGATAATGGGTAGCTTATATAGGAAAAGAGAAACTTTTAAGATATGCAACAGGGTTGCATAAAACATGGAAACTAGAATGAACATATGTGGAGCGAAAGTACTAGAAAGAATGAAGGTGGGCATACATGCCTGTACATGGACTGAAGGATACCGAGGTATGAGAAGCAAAGTGGATGAAAGAAAAGAAGAAATAGAGTGAAGGGGAATGTAACTGAGCTGAGCTGACATGATCCTAAGACTTGTAAGTCAAGGACTTATTGTTTAGTAAGGAAGGACCTAGGTCATCACAACCGAGTGAACCTAAGCTTGGTTTGATTGTACTTTGACATGCCCTGAGCACTTGTTAAGTGCGTGCACAACACACCCTTGGTTCAGGTGGTTCAGCTCGGTCCAATGAGCTGAAGACTGATGTGGTGTTGGCTTCAACATTCGTGTGTTGTGCCTATCTATCCGCTGAGCCACTATATTTCAGATGAGGCTCGGTTGGTGACCGAGTTTGTTGGAACCAAGCATTGGACAAAGGGGCTTTAAGAACTAGAGGATGTATGTTTAACTAAGTCAATTCTCTGAACGAAGAATACATACAGATAATAGGTAGCTTATATAGGGAAAGAGAAACATTTAAGATATGCAACAGGATTGCATTAAACATGGAAACTAGGATGAGGATATGTGGAGCGAAAGTACTAGAAAGAATGAAGGTGGGCATGGATGCCCGTATATGTACTGAAGGGTACCAAAGCGAAGCGAATGAATGAAAAGGATAAAATGGAGTGAAGTAGAATATAACTGAGCTGAGCTAAATGTGATCCTAAGACTTGTAAGTCAAGGACTAATGGAAGGACCTCGGTTGTTGTGACCGAGCAAACCAAGGCTCGTTTGATCGTACTTTGACAGCGCTTAACAGTGCTAAAAGCAAACATTATACAAAAACGATAATGTCATTTTCCATCCATAATTCAGTTTCTATTATACAAAAATTACAGAAAACTCATCTCCCTTATCATCTCGATAATTTCCTTCATGTCTGAAGACTTAAATTGTCCTAGTCAGAAATTCCACTCACCTTTAGTTGAACTGAAGTGCCTGTCACACTTGCGTACATCGTAGGACTGGCATGAGCCTGGCCAGCCACCGCCTTTATAAAACATGTTCACTTCTCTGGCTTTAGGTTTATTAGTATGTACTTTATCATCTTTTGTTATTTTCTTCCTCCCCCAATGCCTATGTAGTAAGTATTTCCCATATGATGTCATGTATGCATCATCCCCTCATGTAAACATGTCTCACTATTTTCCTCCTCTCCTATTCATTTAATATTTAGTTCTAATCTTGTAAAAACCAAAAGTAGTCTTTTCCATCGCTCCAAAATCACCTGAAAAACAAGAAAACAAATTTTACTCATATTCAAACAAAAAATAACATAAAAAACTTTATTTCTCTAGTATCTCTCTGACCCTTAATCTTGTCATGAGACACACCATTCCAACATCCTATCTGCACTTCCCACAGATCCCATAGCATTGCAACATCTCAGTCTGGACCTGAAGCTGAACCCAAGGTGGACACAAACAGAAGATGGATTTCTTCAACTGGACAACCACATATACATACCCAAAACTAACAATCTCAGATTATGAGTACTTCAATATAAACATGATCACATACTCTTGGGTCACTTTGGTCAGAACAAGACATTGGCTCTCATTTGCCAAGAATACACTTGGACAGGCCTCTGAACTTTGGTCATCAATTTCTGCAAGTCTTGCACCACATGTATGCATTCGAAATTACAGTGACACAAACCTTATGGCTTTCTGAAGCAACTACCAATCCCTGAGAGCCCCTGGAATTATATTTCAATGGATTTCATCGAACAACTCCCTCTGACCTCAGGATTCACTTCTATTTTGGAAATAGTCTGCAGACTCACTAAACGAAGTATTTTAATTCCTATGGTTGACACAATTATCTTGGCTGGACTAGCGAAACTGTTTGTGCTTCATGTCTTTTTGAAGCATGGTGTACCAAGTCACGTAACATCTGACTGAAGAAGTGAATTCATTTATCACTTCTTCAGGTCACTCAGTAAATCCCTTGACATTGTTAAGTGCATTCACCCATGCTCTCAATTTGGGTGGTTTGGCTCAGTCCAATGAGCTGAGGTTCAAATGTGGCATTGGCTTCAACATTCTTGCATTGCACCTATCCTCCTGCCCATGCCACTAGATTTCAGACAGATGATCAGTAGGGTTCTGAGATGCTTGGTACTGAACGATTGGACTACTAACTTAGGTACTGGTAGCATATGTCTAACTTAGTCAATAATCTGAATGGAGAATACATACATGAGGACTAATTACTTATATAGAGAATGAGTTGCCATAAGGTATGCAACAACCTTGCACAAGGCATGGAAACGAGAATGTAAAGTATAGATGTAAGAATAGTAATATATGAAAAGTGGGCATGCATGCCTGTACATGTACCAAAGGTTACCAAAGTGAAGCAAGTGAGTAAATGAGAATATGTTTGAAGTGTGAGGTACCAAACCAAGCTGAGCCAAACCAAATAATACTTGTAAGACTTGGAAGTCTGTAGCTTGTAATGTGATATGCCAGACTTTGGTCGGTATGACCAAGTGAACTGAGGCTTGGTAGATTGTACTTTGACACACATATGCTTACACTTTACCTTGGGTTACCATCCTGAAGCCAACAGACAAACCAAACATGTATATCAAACCCTGGAACAATATCTATGAGTCTACTGCAACTATCAACAGGACAACTGGTCTGAACTGTTACCACTAGCTGAATTCACTTACAATAACACCCTGAATGCTACTACTGGCATCGCTCCCTTCTTTGCTAATAAGGGACATCATCCAAACCTCACAGTTCACCCCAAATGAGACCTCACTTCCTCCCAAGCCTGCAATTTTGTTGTTGACCTAGGCCAACTTCATGAAGCCCTGAAAGACCAAATCAGTCACACTCAATCTCAATATCAGACATCGGCCAATGCCCAGTGACTCCCTGCTCCCAAATTTGCAATTGGCTCTTCCACCTTTGTCAAAGCCCAATTCTTCTGTACTACTCGGCCAATGAAGAAGCTTTCTGAAAAGCATATCGGTCCCTTCAAAGTCATAAGAAAAGCCAGTAGTCATTCATACACTCTTTGGTTGCTCAACAATATGCAGGCAGTGATGGGATCAAGCAACAATGTTCACAGTTAGGTGCAGAGATTTCTGGTAGACCTAGTAATTACACTCCTCAGTGATAGTTGACACTAAGAATACATTTTAATGTTACCTAGTAATTACACTATTTAAAAAGAAATAAACCGAATTTAATTATTATACTTTTATTATAAGATGGGATGCTCACCTCCTCAGTGATAGTTGACACTGAGGAGGGGGAAAATATGTGGGAGAGGTCTCACCTGCATATATGCTTAAACTGGCTCTTTGATGCTGGTCAGGCACCCATCTTACTATGCAAGCAACCAAGCGACTGCTTGGGCTGTATCTGCCAAACTCTGGGGATGCACATGGTCTTGAGGCGGAGGCAAATATTGGGTGCTACACTTGATAGTGTACACAAAATAAAGTGAGATCTCAGTCACCAATGAAAGGAAAAATACCAGAAAAATCAGAAAAATATTTCAACATAGAAAGAACAGTTCTTGATGGTTTTGACTGTAAAAATACAAATATATTAAGTTTGATTCTGTCAGAGGTGGTATAGTGTATATATGCACCCTACAGGCAGTCCATCTGGTCTTCCATGTCTCAATGCTCAAACCTGCTACTCCTAACATTACACTGAACTGAGTTCATGATCTCCCTCTGCCTGTTGAAATCAACGGTGAGATCAAGTACAAGATAGCCAAAATCCTTCACTCAAAGGTAGACTGACACTGGAGACCCTGTAACCTCCTTTACCTGGTCTGCTGGGCTGGTTATGAATGCACCAATGAAGAAATGTCCTGGATGCTCACTACCGAACTTGGTCATGCATCTGAGATTATTGCCCAATTTCATTCTGCCTACCCTGCTAAGCTGGGACCATGGTCCCCTTGATATGATTCAGTTCTTCTGTCCTGTTTTTTTTACTCATGTTCTATTTTCCTAGCTACCTATGGTCATTCTATGTACAGTTTCCTATCCTAGAATTCCCCTCTGTATACCCCATACCCCTCTCAGTCTTTCTCATTTTCACTAAGTCACGTTCACCTGAGCTGAGATCTACCTGAGCCTTGGCCCATCTCACTTGTTATTTTTCACATCTTACTCTTAGTTCTCTTAGTGTCTCTATCTCGCTTTGGTTTTCTTTGGTTCACTTGACTTCAAACAAAATTTTTATACAAAATTTAAATTTTACATCTTTTATTTACTCCATTGTCTCCTCATTATCACTCCCTTCTCTCCTTCCTGTCAAGTCCACAAAACCAAGCCCCGGTTCGCTCAGCAATACTGACTGACTGACCCTTATCCATATCACCCCTCACTAGTAGGTGGTCTTGGCTTGGTACATTCAGTACATCATCAGAATCACTCCTCTCATCCCATCCCCCTATCCTCTACTATTCTCTCATTTCCCATCCATTCCCTTACCTGTTTCCCCTCAGGACACTTATTATTCATTCATTATTCGGTCATGGCCCTATTGTTTTATCTTCGGCCATTTCCTATTGTTCTATTCTCACCCACTCTCTCATTATTTTATTCTCAGCCATATTTCATTATTCTATTCTCGCTTACATTTCTTATTCTATTCTTGATCACTGTGGACAATACCTCCATGTGATTCTTCATACCTTATTGTTCTCCATTCCTTATGCCACCCTGTTCCACATCTTGCTTCTTAACCTATATAAGTAGTGGATGTATGTAGATAGTTCTTTGCTCTGAATACCGACTTGGTTTACCTCCTCTCGTCTCCCCTTCTTTAGTCTAAAGTCCCTCGCTCGGACTGACACTCTTGATACCCTCCCAGGTCTTTCTTCAGTCCAAATTAGTGGCATGCACAGAAGAGCAGGGCACAATGCATGAACACATTGAAGCCAAGCCACCTTGAACAGTCTGCAGGACTTGACCGACTCCCATCCACATCATTGGCTTTACCGAGACTTAACACTTCCCCATCCTTCTCCACATTCTCTTTATCCTGACCCAAACCCAAACCCAAACCAAGCATTGCTGCCTGTATGCTTGCCAGCCAGTCAACTGACCTGGCTAGCAACTCCAATGCTTCTGCCTGCTGCTTGGCGGCCCCCACCTGCCTCTCATACATATGCATAAAGGCCTCCATTTCCAAGGTGAGCCGGCCCAGGACCATGCCTGCCCATTCCAGCACCTCCACACTCACAGGCCCCATGCTTGGCCTCATCCCCACGCTCAGCCTCTTCACCTTAGGCCTCTCCTCCTTGCTGGCAACATCATTGGAGTTGTTGATGATACTGTGGCCCCTCTTGCAACCAACCAAAAGGTTACAGTGAAGCTTTCACAGCTTGCATGGCGTGCAAGCTGTGCCTGCCTTGGGCATGAGGCAGACATCAGAATGCTTCCTGCAATTATCACAGGGGGCCCACCTCAGCTCAGCTTTCTCTGCCAGCCTGGAATATTTTGACTTCTAAATAAAAAATTAGCCAAAAACCAAAAAATCAAACTCTTACTATACGCACCTTTGTTGGCTGCCTGCTCTTTGGCCTCAGTACCTCCTCGGTACCCCCACCTGAGGTGCTCAGCACCAGAACATCTCTCTGCTTGCCCTTATCCTTCTTTGGGGGAGCCTGGCTGTGGACTTTCTTCATCAGTTTCATGTTCTTCAGTGGGTTTTGATGCACCCTTTTGTCCTCAGCTGCCTTCTTCACCTCAGACCTCTCAGCCTCAGCCTCAGCAGCTGTGACCTTCACAACCACCTCATGCTCCTCCTTCTCCTTTTCTTCTTGTTCCCTCTGCTTCAATTCCTCCCACTCTCTCTGTT
>QFEC01021443.1:0-15818 GCA_003316585.1 Gomphus bonarii | reverse complement strand
GCATTTCAAGGAATATATATTCTTGAATAACCCTCAACACTATGGGCCCATGATAGTCAAAATCGAATTTCAAACATAGTGGTGATTACACACCTACGACGGCAACATGGACAGGTATGCTTTGAGGCTGGGAATCGCGACGCAAGATTCGCGCGGCAGTCGTCACATAAAGCGAGACATCTATAACAGAGATGTCAATGTCAACTGTAGCATTCTATATAGCGAACATGCCTGCAAGGCCAGCATATAACCTCCCTTGCCTCTATTGTACACACCACGCAATTCCGTCTTGTCTCTTCTGTCTCGTCGACCTCTAGGCCAACTTTTGCACCACGCCTTTCATTTATGAAATGAACCCAGACATCTTCAGGTCGTGTTGAAAGACGAGTGTACTGTCGACGCGTGAGAGGGCTTCCACTTGCGTTCGCTACATGCGCTAGGAGTACCGGGGCCAAGGACGGTGACTGCGCACGCCCTGTTTGGGACGCAGATATATCTGCGTATAGTTCAGCGGTTTCACGGCTTTCCCAATCGGGTTCTGTGTCTGTGTCCGAGGGTGTGGTTGTGGCAGATCGTGGATTTTGACGGTGATCCTCAGAGTTTCCGTCAGTGAAGTCGTCTTCATCAGTGAAGTCGCCTTCGTCATCACTCACGGCCTCGCCTCTCAAAAACCGCCGATAAACCTCTTCTTCGGGATCTGAATTCGAGGGCTCAATATGCGTCCTATGACCATCCTCCCCTCTAACATGCTGAACAGGTGGCTCGGGGTTCATACTTCTGCCGAGCCATTTCCATAATGCTCTAAGCAGCATTCTCCATGAACCCTTGAGTAAAGTCCACACGCTGCCCAAAAACCTCATCCACTGGCGCACCCATACCATATCAATCCAACTGTCACCTTCATTTGCAGTAACTGCCTTCACGCGTTTGATCTCATTCCCAAAACCGCCCGTCCCGCCTCGAATACTAATGAGCTCTACGCGGCCAAGTTGGACTTCTGCCTCATTGCCCGATGTGGAACCTGCGTCGACACCAATGACCTCATTTCCCAACCCCGCAGCACTTGTAGCATCGAGACTAGCGGTTCCGACTCTGAGTAACGCAACAGCAAAATCCTCATCCCAACGTGGGGCAAGAGTACGGGCATGACCGAGAAATGGTGTTGTAATGCGTCCCTCAAGCAAAAGCTGGGTGAGTAAATGGAGAGACACTGTTAGAAGAATAATGACCAAGAGGACTGATTCAAGGAGTGACGGGAGGTAATTGATGAGAGGATAGGGTGTTGGTGAGACGAATAAAACATAATGGAAGTGGACGAGAGTAAGCATCCCGCAGATGCCTGTGGGAATGAGTCGTTGGTTGACCCATCTTCGTCGAATGCCTAAAGTATGGATAATGGTGAGCTGGGAAAGGAAGACGTGAGCAAGTAGTTCAGCCGACCAAGTTCAAACATACTTGAAGGAGCGGGACAATGATGGTGACAAGCACATGACTATCGGGACGGCTGTGTCCCTGGTTCCCGGAATTGATTTGATGTGTTATTGGAGAGGAATAGATATGGAGTAGAAAAGCGTATCCGACCTGGACGGATAATTAGTGTTAAATGTGGTGAATATACGTAGTGACTTGCCAGATTGAACGGTGACGATGGCGAGTTTCCCCTGGATTTTGGTAGGCTCGAGCATTGAACTGCAAAAGAAAACTCACCTGCCCTCAAGACCCCGCATGAGTGCCTCGATTGACAGCGCCAGACAGACTGACAGAAATGTACTCCAGCACACGTCCTTCATCTCTGCGTGACTACCCCATTCGGTAGCTGGACTCAACCAAGGTGCGGAAGGGAATATGTCACTCGTTTGCAAGAATATGATGATGAAGCGAACAAGGGAGCGCCACAGAAGGAAGAGGGAGGGGGAACGAATTAGAGCGCGGCAGGATGTAGAGGAGAGGTTAAGAGGAAGTAGAAGAGTCAACATCAGACGAAATGTGGACTGCTGTGACCTCGAGTGAGCATACTGACGCGAGAGACGGCGCAGGAAAGAATGTCGAGGGGGCACGACTATATGTTGTATCCGATTCAGGAGGAGAGCCTGGGGAAGTCATGAGTGCTTCTTAGTAGCAGGTGATAGACATGGGTGCTAACCATCCCCAGGAGAGTCAAAGCATACCCACTAGTGAGAAAGGCCCATGGTCCCGGTAAGTTAACGAGGAACGGGTGGAAATGATGTTCACCCTGCCGCTCTGTTTGCTGCGTGTGGACATCTGCCGTGAGCATATCATCGACGCGGCGTATGTGGTTGAAGAATCTTGTGGGCATGGTCAACATGGACCTCAAGGCCGCCGAAGATAAGTTTGTTGTTGTCGAGAGCAGTGTGCTCATGTTCGTGGTCATCGTGTCACATTAGTCAGCACCTACAGTCTGCAATGGCGTTGTCGCGTCTCGTCGCGTCCCTTGCCCAGCCATGTATCCCTGTACATGCCAGGGATGTCAATGTTTTGCATTCTCCCGTACAGTTCTACGGCACCCTCCTGGTACGTCTTCCTTCGAGTTGCTATTGTCGGTCCTGATATCGCAAACAGGATATGATAAGGCGCGCCAAACGCCGCGTGTTTCTCTCTTCGCTCTACATCGGCACCTCGGAAACTGATTTGGTAGGCCCTGTATTTTGTATTGCCACCGAAATCTTATGCTGCCTCAGCTGCAATGTCTTCGGAACCAGCTTACCTCGAATCCTCGTCTAAATCTCCATCTCAATCTTGACCTCTTGAGATCTACTAGGCCTGGTCCAGTGTCCACAGCATCTTTGCTCGCGCCCTTGGTTGCTTCGTTCCCCGATAGGGTCCATGTTCATCTCTACAAATCCCCAAAGCTGAAGGGAGTCCTTGCAAAAGTAGTCCCCAGACGATTCGATGAGGGCTGGGGCACTTGGCATGCCAAGGTATACGGCGTAGATGACGAGGTCATTATTAGTGGGTAAGTGCACGCATAAGCTCTTCTCCCCCTGCAATTGCCTCCCATTTTTTTGCTCTGCCTCAAGTGCCAATCTTAACAAGTCATACTTTACCAATCGGCAAGATCGCTACCTGCATTTTGCTTGCTCCCCAGCGCTGTCTAGTTATTGCTTCGACTTTCTTCGACTCTTTTCAAACATATCATACCGTCTCCTGCCCTCCATAAGTCCCCACACCCCATTCACACTCCACTGGTCTAATCCGGACATAAAACCCATACATATGCAAACCTTTGCAGAACGCACACTGACCAAATTTCAAGCTTCCCAACACCGAATACGTGGACTTCCAACAGTAGATACATATGTCATTCCTATGATCCAAGCTGGACATTTAAACGTCCGTGAAGAAGAACAATGCATCGCGCTGCTTTTCTCCCACCTTGCCCAAATGCCAGATCCTGAGCGTGCCGTCATTGATCTCACCAGTGGTTATTTTGCTCTGCACCAACCGTATCAGGATCTTCTTATACAGTCACCAGCCAGTAGTCGCATCATCGCTGCAAGTCCTAGGGTAGGCATGGGATGTGGACTTCCCTCATGATAAGAAGCTTACAGTGACTAGGCCAACGGTTTTTATGGTTCAAAAGGAGTCTCTGGAAGGATTCCGGAAGCTTATACTCTCCTCGAGAAGCGCTTTTGGAAGAAGGTCTTGCAAGCTAATCGTGCTTACTGCGCCACACAAAATTCGGGGATCGAGCTAAATGAATGGGAAAAGGACGACTGGACGTATCACGCTAAGGGTACATGTCACTCCCGCTTGCCAACCACCTGCTGATGCACTATCATCGATTAGGAATTTGGTATCGTCCGACACTGACGTGCCCTCCCGAACTCACACTTTTAGGATCAACGAATCTAAACGCGCGTTCTGCAAACTTAGATACGGAGCTTTCATTCTTCATGTATACTAGTGCTTCCACACTACGCACACAGCTTGACGCTGAGGTGCATAATTTGCGCGCAGAGGCGCGTCGAGTCGATCAGAACGAATGGCGTCGAAGTGAGCGGCACATTAGATTGGGCACTCGGGCGTTGATTGCTGCTGGCGTAGAGGGAATGTTGTAATCACAAAAAAAGTATACTATTCTCTTCTAACCATCATCATTCTTCTTTTAGACTATGCTGATTCCATCCAGCACGTGTTTCGAGGAATTTGTATCCATGCCCTCCCCGTCATTTGATTGTAAGTACTTGAATTTCCGCGAATCAAGGGTAAATGTCACAGGCCCATGATTCATTAATGATAGGTTCATCATAGCCCCAAACTTGCCATCTGAATTAAATACCTAATTGGTGTGTGGGGTGGAAAATGATACACTGAACGCACCCTTGATACGATCTGCCTGGTACAACTCACGCATCCGCTGCAAAAATGCAGTATACATCTCTTTGGATTGCTCACTACCCTGAATGCGGTTTAAAAATGAGGAAGAGACAAAATAACAATTCTAACGGACCATAGCTCGGTGGAAATCTGGCTTGCTACCTTTGACTGTGTTGGCCAGAAGAGTAAACTGGGAGACGCAAAGCACATCGCCGGCGATATCCTTTACGCTATGACGCCACATTACCCCATCTGCATCATCAAAAACGCGCAGGGATATGCTGCAAACGTTCTTGATAAGACTCACTTCGGACAGGTATATGGAAAGCCTAGGCGGTCCTCAGACGCACATCTTTTTCGCGATGTATTCAGAATCTGGATATTTGTCATCTAGACTGAAGCTGAGCTTTCTGTTCGGTGGTTTATATAATCTTCTGAGTACCAGTTTCAATCCCAAGCAATACCACGAGTCCTTTTGAAATTGAGGAGACGACCTCACCATCAACTGTTCAGGTAATGTGAGCATGGCATCCAGTGTTAAGGACTTTCCTCACCTGAGACTGATGCCGAGGCGACTCGTTGTACAACAGCTCGCATTAGACTTTCCGTAAAGAGGGTGGCTGTCGTCACGTTTGTGACTAGCTACATATGAGTGGCAACGTGCTCCTCGAGACCAGTCTTGGTCAAATAGAATTAGAGCTCTACTGGGATCACGCTCCCAAAGTTGATAAATTCAATCTAATGACTGCGCCATGGGAAGCTGATATAGTCCCCAGACATGCAAGAACTTCCTGGAGCTCGCGTCGCGCGGCTACTATAACGGTGTCGTATTTCATCGTATCATCCCGGTCAGCTGCCTACGCGCATTTCATTCTTGTCAGTTCTTACAGAGAATACGTTAGGACTTCATGGTCCAAGGTGGTGATCCGACTGGCACTGGACGTGGAGGGACAAGCATCTACGGGCAGCGTTTGTACGTGATCCTACTCTGTGACTCGTATATCTCGGAACCGCAACTACTTTCAGTGAAGATGAAATACATCCCGAGCTGCGATTTGTTGGGGCAGGTGCGTAGATCTCCCTGCTATGCCATGCGTCAATTGAAATTTTAAAGGTGTACTTGCGATGGCAAATTCAGGACCAAACACTAACGGTGGGTTTCAAGAGTTCAGCATACACCAGAGCTAAATTTTTGACACGCTAATGTGCAACAGGGTCCCAATTCTTCATGACGCTTGCACCGACTCCATTCTTGGATGGCAAACATACCATTTTTGGTCGAGTTAAGACCGGTATTCGTGTGCTTCAACGTTTGGGTGCAGTGGCTGTTGACACCCAAGACAGGTAAGCTTTTTAAAGATTTCAGTAGAGTGTGGCTTCCATGTCACTTTGCAGACCAAAAGAAGATGTAAAAATACATAAGGCCCGTGTGGCCTAACTCACTAGGTTGCGGTGCCTGATCAAAAGACAACGAGTTGCTCCCCATGGTCATGTATATATTAGCAAAACACATTCACTGCAATCACAACAGGATATGTATCACTATCCACTGTCTAATAATGAGGCAATCCTCTAGACGTTTGGAGCTTCTCATTATCAATATCTTGCAAATATGGTATACGGCAGGTGAAACGCGTCTGAAGTCGATCAACGGGAGAAATACACGGCCTTGGGAATTCTTGTATATCAAAGGACATTGCTTGGCCTTAAACGCGACATGCGACAGCATACCTTCTGCACGGGATTCTTGTCATGTCGGAACAGGTCACCCGAAGCCGTCCCACTGATCCTTAAGCCGAGGACTCAGTTCTAAGTTATGATCTTATTCTCGCCTCATTACAGACTACCCCAGATATATGCCGTCATCGCCTCTGAGGAGAATTGAAAGCTCGAGTGTACCGAGAAAATTAGGGTTGCACTTCACTTCCAATAGTCGGCCAAGCTGATGCCGAATACGCTGACAAAGAAAGCAAATAACAAGTCAATTGTTGGACATACAGCAAACGACCGGCGCATCGTTTCCTCGAACAGCGGGACTATCGCTACTGGTTATAGCGATGACCCTAGTGCCCGCAACGCAGTGAACTTGACCTACCCTACGAGGTCATAAACATAGGCTTCTAATAGTGGGTGATCTACTGCAAACGCAGCGATACTCATATCTGGCGGTCCGTTCCATATTGGCTGTCGCCTCGGGTGCGAGCAGCATTTTTGGATGCAACATGAATGTTATTATACTTAGAACCACTAAATGAGCTCCGTCTTGGTAGTGAGTCAGGTTACTGCTGCGGATAATTCTATTGGGGCAACCTATGAATCCAAAAATGTGATGCTTCATTGGTACAGATAAAGCTTCTGGTTGCTCTGCACTTGTCCTAATGTAGTTACAACACGGCTGTACAGACTTCTGTTGTCCCAAATTGCAAGCAACATCGAAAAAACCTGACCAGATATTTGAGTTATCTTTAGCATAGACAAGTCAAAGGAGATTTAGGATCGTAGTAATTCTAGTAATATACTCATTCTGATTTATCTACAAGCATGGGGAGTACCATGACCACTCAATAGCACCCACGAAGATGTACCAAAAGAAAATATTTATTATCCCTCACGACAAGACTCCGCAATAAACATCCATTCGAACCGAAAGCCATGATAGCAATCGAACAGGTGGCTCACAGGTGAAACCCAAGTGACAAGAGACAACGGCTATGAATAAGAGGACAATCCGATAGACCAGAAAGGAACGACAAAAAAGAGAGCGTGGCCCAATGGTGGATTTATCATACTATCGTCCGCGGCCACTCGCCGACCTTGTTCTCGGCCGTGTAGGTGTTTCTTCGTCAAATGGTATTTGTCCAGACGCGCCACCGCGCATGAGTCTCGAATCAGAGGGGTACAAACCGGCGTCGCTCAAAGCTCGGTCAACTAAGCGTGTGGAAGGTCCTGCTGATGGCCCGGGAGCATTCCAGCTACGTGGGAGTAGATGATCTTCCCCATCGTCCCCTTCATCTACGACCTCCATATCACTGACCCCCACTTCAGCATCATGATCCCGATCAGGGCCAGTGGCCTCGTCCTCGCTAGATTCATCGGATATGCTCCCGTTCGTCTCCCCAATCCATTCATGGTCAGCAGCGTCACCTCCAAAGTCCCAAACGTCCAGGTAGGTCATGTCAAGTCTGTTACTAGCAGCGACACACCATCTACCATCGAACACGACCTGCCAGACGCCGGTGATACCCGTTAGCAGGTCACGGACCACAGACCCATCGCGCACGTCCCACATCTTGAGTGTGCCGTCCGACCCACTCAGCACCTTGAACTCGTCATGCTGGAAGCAGGTGATTGCACCTGTGTGTGCTGCAAGTGTATGCTGTAGTTGACCGGTGGACGGATCCCAGATGCGAAGTGTTGAATCGGCAGCAGCAGAAACAAGGTGTGAGGGAGATAAACCAAGCAAACCAACCAACGATGTATGCCCTTGCAAGGTATGCAAACATTGACCCGTTTTGAGACTCCATATGCGAACTGTGCCATCCATCGAACCAGAACTGCACTGATTACGGACAGGGTCCAATACAACGCTGTACACTGCAGGGACAATTTGATTTAGTAAATGGATGTGACCTACGTCGAATGCACAAACCCTTCTGCGTGTGGCCAGCAAGGGTCCACGTACAGACACCGTCGATGATGTCCCAAATCCGTACGGTACAATCATAGCTTCCGGACACTAGGGTTCTTCCACGGGCAGCGAGGGCACGCACAGCTTGTTCGTGACCAGTGAGCAACCGTAAATGATAGGGATTTTCATCCATATCTTCCTGGAAGCCACTGTGAGCTGGAGACCTGGGAGAACGAAGTGGTGAATCACCTCTGCAGGGTCACCTTCAGAATCGTTTGCACCATAATACATATACTCATCTTCGCCTGGTTTGGGGAGGGTCCACACACGCAGGGAATGATCTCTGCTGCCGGTAACAATCATGGAACGCTTCGGCCATTTCTCTCTCTTGATCCCGCCACCTTCGATCTCAATGTCAAGCAACTCGGGCTTCACGATGGCAAGACATCGCACGGTGCTAGTATGCCCCCCAAAGACATGCGTGCACTTACCATTAGAAAGGTTCCAAACTCTGACTGTTCTGTCTGTGGATCCGCTCACAAGTGTATTCTTGGTGGCTGCTAGCGCCCATACGCCGCCCTCATGACCCTCTAGAGAACGTAACTGGGCGCCAGTGATGGGACAGTATACATGAATAGAATGATCATCCGAAGCGGAGATAATTCGATTGTGAGAGAAGAGGAGGCAAGTGACTACTGCACTGCCGTGAGCAGGGAAGGTGAGCCGTTTTGGGCTGGCGTTACTCATCCAACGGGTCCGAGTGAGGTGTCGAGACTTGAACAAAATCTTGTATGGATGTGGAAGTGGTAACGCGTTTTCACCAGCTTTACCCATTCGAGCCCGTTTGGAAAAAACGGCATCCGAAAAGGCGCGTTCAGGTTCCCCTCCAAACCATATTCTAGTCGTCTTGAGAAGTTCCCGCCAAAGAATGGGGTCCGAATCAATGATGGCACGCCATGACTTGGATACTCTTGAAGCGCGGGCGAGAGTAGAATATGGGAGATAGCTGAGGATGATAGAAGTGAGCTCCGGTGGTAGAAGGGTCAAAAAGTCACGAGCAAGAGTAGGGGTGAGAACTGAGTGCAGGGTTCTCAGAACAGGTAGAGGAGAGTGGCGGAGAAGTGTAAGAAGAAGATGTGATTGAAGAGCTTGTGGCAGATTGTTGAAATGCGAAAGGATATGTGGTAAAGTCATGAGGGTTGTAAGGGCCATATCAGGCTGAAATGGTGCAGTTGATGAGTTTAACTGAGGAGAATTAACTGTGCTAGGAGGTGCAGATGGCCAGACATTGGTTGCAGGAGGAGACCCGTTTGGAGATGGGAGAGGGGATGGAGGCGCTGCAGCATTTGTGGTGCTCAAAGTCGAAGCACGAGGTTTCTTTCTAGGAGGTGGACTACTGTTAGCATTGATAATGCTAGGCGGGGTGAATGCCTCGACGCCTTCCATCATTTCGCTGCCAATACTATGCGATCTCTTCCTGCCATACCTCTCGACGGCCTCCACGAGACCAACTGTGTGCTCTCTGTAGACGTCATCGTCACGTTTGAGCATGCGCCAACCATGACCAGCGACGACCTCTTCTTCTGCAGCCATTTCTTGTTCTCCTTGTGTACCATCTTGGAAAGTTGCGCGTACGCCTCCGGGAAACTCGATAGGAAACCTTCGTAGTGAACGTGGTAAATGCGCGTTAAGAAGAGGGTATTGCTTGGGGTCTTTGGGTGACGATGGAGGTGGCAGTGGTGGGAGCGGGATTGGCGCGTACGTGGTCGTGGTAGTGGTCGTGGTCGTAACCCTACGCATCAAATGAAGGCGAGATGAAGCAACAAGTTGAAGCTACTCACGTAGTAGTATTAACTGACGGCGCGAGGTATAGCGACGGACGCGACATGCTGGTGGTACAGGTCAAGATGAGGAAAGCGGGACCAAATGCCCCCGGTATGGACTTTTATGGATCCACTGATATTGGGCAATTTTGCTTTGAATAATGATGATAATTTATTCTCTACTTCTTCTATTATCAGGCATCCCCTCAAGTTGGCTGCGACTCCTCATTCGAGGTCTACGCTTTGCATACCATTCCCATGCCAATCGAACCACTTCCCCGTCTGCGTCATAAGGTGTAGGAATTTCACTGTACCCTGGGCGTGCCGTGGGGTGTCGTACATAAATGGCAGAGCACGTTGCAAAAGATGGTTCGATGTAGGCAGGAATGAAAATAAATGGAGCTGCATAGTCAGGGAGCACGAAATGTGTAAGTGTGGTGTCTTTTGTCCATGGTTGACCTTCTACACCTCTCGTTCTTCGCGGTTTTGGGGCAGCTTCTTTATATTTTGCTTGACTGGCATTTCCATCTTCGCCTTCATCAGTCTCAGTATTATCCGGTACAGCCTCTGTAGCTGCCTCGGATACTGGGATATACTTGTGCTGAAGAAATCTGATAGCCGATGGGTCAACAGACACCATGTCACCCGGTGCCAGGCGCGTATTGGCATTTGTGTGCTATTTTATACTTTAGATCTGGTTTATGTGAAATGAGAGCAATTACACGCACCTCCTTTCCGTTGAGTTTTACGTTGCCATGTACCACCAGTCTTCGTGCCTCGTATACGCTATGTGCAAAACAACACCTGAAGATGAAGACGTCGATCCGCCGCTCTACCTCGCTAAACATTAAGCTTCCCACAGGCGCAAGTGCAGCTTTTGCTTCCTGCTCCATTTGTTTTTGTATCATGTCAGCTTCTCCTTTCCGCTTCGCCCATTTGATAAGTGAAAGAGCGCCTCCCAGTGCACTTTTACGAGGGCGAACATCCGGCAAAGTGGTAGGTAAGTACCATTTTTTGAAAGTTTTTTCGTTAATATGGTCTCCATGGTATGCTCTGACAAGCCGCTTGGATATCCATCGCTGTTGAAAAAGAGTCTTGGCCGTTCTTTCGAATGAATATTCCATTGCCTTTGGACCATTACAACGTTGCCAGAGGTTGTAGAGATTATGTGGTGACCAACTCTATTGGGGGAGGTCAGTTGTAGAAACCTATCAAGATAGAATAAATAACCATGCGGGGGAGTGCCCGCGTGTGAGCGAACACATTCTTGTCTCTCATCAGCACTAGAGGAACGTATTTTAGTCACGTGACTATATTTACATAACTTCATGTTTATCTCACTCGTTCTACCTATCACATAAGGTCAACTAACGAAAATGCGACGAACGGCAAACCAAATTCTCACTTTAATAACTCTTTGTAAATAACTCAATATACAACATTGCCGACATATACGAGAAACCTGACAAAAGAGATGTGTGTGATAAATCCTGGCACTCCATCTCAACGGCAAAGAAATTGTCAAAGGAAGACGGGACCGGACGATTGTGGGGGAAACCTTGGAGATCTGGTAAACCAACTAGGAAAGCCCCAGGACGACCAGAATTAGAAATTGATAGCCAATACCCGTTTTTCATGGACTCGCGTGGCCATGGAGTTTCAACCCAGGAACTCGCGTCCTATGCATCAATGGACTGTATTATTTATGATCTCCCAAACGCTGCTGAATTGAGCACCGAAAATGAACCAGAAGGTTCAGAGGGTATGGACAAGTCAGTTGTTTCTTAACATGTTTATTTGTCGTTCAACATATGTAGTACAGGAAACCAATACTCAAACTCCGGTTCACCCCAGTATATTGTTTCGAAATGTTCGGAACTTCTCATCCGTCCTTTCATTACGCTTTCACGCGCTATGTAGGAGTTTTTCAGATATCCAGGCAAAAGAGAACCAGAACGCCTTGAATACGGAGAACGCAAAACCAAGCGTCTACGACTCACCGAATTATTTCAGGCCTTGTCTATCTTTGGAGAGTCCGTGAAACTCTTGGTATGGATACGGCTAGAAGCAATGGTAGTCAAAAATGAGAGCTCCCATGGCTGTGGGAATTCTCGACTGGGGGCTGTCCTCCGGGATGGGTTTCAGCTGAAGATTCAAAACTTCAGATGCTCGCTCAAATAGAAGGCGAGGGTATGTGACCGGATGATCTAGACACACGATCATTTTGGCCGATGCACCTCAGAGCCATGTATCGAGAATCTGAGTTCGTCAAGGAAGCAATTATGTGGAGACATGTAAAGTACTCACAGTTACAGAACTGACATCCACTCAAAAGCGTTGGTCGTATTGCCCGACCACTCCGTTTTCTTCGCACCACCTTGCCGTCTACTCTGGCAGTCACTTCCTCTAGTTAGTCGACATCGCTTGTGACTGCCTGACATGTGCAAGGTTATCCTGTGCCATTTTGCTGCCATCCTCGTGCTTTCAGTGGATTTGATCCGGCCGGTTGGCAAAGCAGGAAATATTCAGTGCAGGTTCCCAGACCAGAATCATGGGCTCAGTGATCGTGACGATATAGAAGCATGGATTTATTGGGGTAACACGTATTTTGTTGAATTTAGCGTCTGGTTCACAAGGAGCAAGGGGAGGTGAAGATCATCAAGTGTGAATACAATTAGTCGCAACAGATGATACTACTCTCAAATAACAAAGATAGCCCGATAGCAGGACAGAAGAAGGTCCTTATACTTACGTAGCATTTGTACAAATAAGTTAAATAGACTCGCGAGCTGAAAGTGCATTCTTGGAATATGCAGAGGTTGGGGTAATAATCGATGCAGGTAAAGAATGTGTGCGTCAAAAAAAAAGTTCAAAGGGAGTATTAAAGCAGCTTAGGAATCCAGCGACCAGTGTGTACGGTGTCTTGTTCTACAAAAAAAAAGGTCCGTGGCTTTTCAGGTCGGAGAATATGCGGGAGGTTCAGTCCCTCCTGGACGTGACTGTCCGTCAGTTTCCGCTGCCGGACCTCCATCAACATGTACTGTAACGGCGTTAGAACTCCCGGCTCTTAAACCTTTCGAAGAGGACGACCTATTCGGGTTACGCCGTCTGATTGGTGGTGGAACCGACTCAGTGTGTGGAACCTGCACAACAGACGAACTACTTTCAACGGCAAGCGACGGAGATACCGGAGGCGCTGCACCCTGGGGCAGCGAAGCAAGTAATCTGCGTTTTGCTGTGATGGGGGAATTCTGCAGATGCGGGATAGATTCCGTGGACGTAGTCTGTGCTGATAACGATGCACTTTGTAATGACCTACCAGCGGAGTGGGGTTGAGGATTAAGAGGGACGAGCTGCGATCCAGGAACCATTGATAGGTTGACGGTAGGTACACTCAAAGTCCTTGTATGAATGACAGGCCTTTCGAGAAGGGGGAGGGTTGAGGCAGCAGCACTTGAGGTGGTCGACAGGGAAGGGCGTACATGGCCAGATTGGGGTGCTAGGCTAGTAGAATTCAAATCCGATAATGAGTGGGTCATGAAAACAGATGAGGGGGGTGCAAGTCCGGGCGAAGAACCAGAGAGATCGGGCGGGGCATTGAGAAACGAAAGGGAATTTGAGGGTGAATGTCCCGAATTTACTGCTTCAAATGGAGGACTACCGGGCGGACTCGGGCTAGAAGGGTGACCGACAAGACCGTACTTTCACAACCGAGTGAGTAGTGGAGTAATCAAGCAAGCAAACAGACCTACACGATAGGGTCTAGGCTGCACGTCCTCACCGCCAAGCGACATACGTGGTCGACTCTTTCCCTCGTCCCCATCCTCTTCAAGTATGTCATTCAAACGCTTTACCCGAACCCTTCAGACAATGCGTCAAGTCTAGTAGGCGTGTAATATCGTAAATTTTACCGGATATACCAAATGACCCCAATTATTGCGAATACTGCAATTACACCGCCAACTGCCCCACCTATGATAGGAGCAGCCTTGGAAGACGATATTCCTCCTCCCCCGGTCGAACTCTGATTTGAAGATTGAGGAGTGGAGGAGGTCACAACAACAGACGGAGGGGAAGTGGTCGTCACGATGACTTGGGTGGTTGTGACATTGCCATCAGATAATGTTATCACGGCGGAAGAAGATACAAGGGAGGAGAACGTGGAAACTGATGTGGATAATGGTAAGAAAGTCGGCGTCGACAGTGACAAAGGTTGGGATAAAGTGTCGCTACTAGGAATACCGGTGCTGCTATCCGAAGTGGAACTCGAGCTGCAGGAAGTTGAAAATAACGTGAGGGTAGGATTCGACCTTGTGAACGTGACTGGGGCTGTAAGAGTGACTGGAAGAGTTGTGGTGGTTGACACTAGAGGAAGCAGATGAATTTTCTGAAGAAATAATATTCGAGCCTGTCTGCGCACCAGCACTGGTAACAGTAAGTGTTGTGGCAGCACATGATGAATTAGAAGCAGAGGCCGAACAAGCGATGGTGCTCGTTACTGTAGTAGGTGATGTTGTCACTAAAGTAGAGAAGAAGGTTGAGAGAGAATCAGATGTGGTAGTGACGACCTGGAACCGAGTCTCTGTCGGAACGATGGCACACGACATGGCCAACGTTGGGCGGTACCCAAGACGAGAGCTGGAATAAGGAGAGGTGCCGAAAAGAAAAATCTTTCAGGACTTAGAGTAATTGAATTGCCTCGAGGCTGTGCTTGGAAAAGTAGGTAGGCATTCTGGAATAGATATGGTTCCTATCTGCCACAATATCTCACTGATGGCGGCGTGGATTGAATAGCTGTCCCTATCTTCTTTATTGAATTCATGTCATGCCCACTTGCAACTGGCTAATATTGTCGAAGGTGACCCTTGATCACAATCCAATCTCAATTGTAGCGAGCGTTCTCCGATACTTGTTGCTTTCAGATTCCAAGCCGTCTTTGCTGTCAAGGTTACATGTAACGCTCTCCGTCGATCAAGGTATCGTGTTGAGCAAAGCAGGCTGTTTACTAAGGAATGGAAGAAATGGATCCATAGCTGATTTTCATCAAGAAATATAGAAGCCTCACATACTTCCTCAACGTTTTGTTGATCAATACTTGCAGGCGCTATTTATCAAAAGTAATAAATAAAAATTCTGACATTTTGTGATATTAGAGTGTTATAACAGTAACTAGTGAATTCCAAACTTCCAAACTTCTGGTATTTATTTCCCATTTTTTCTGATCACATGGCTTTTACTCTCTTGTTATTTAGCATCCCCATCCTATGCAATAGTTTTGAACAATGTTACTTTCTTTATCAATCAGACCCTTAGTTCCAATAGCCTTTGTATCATTTGGCTATCTATAGATTGTGTTAGGAGTCAATTCCTTGAACTCCTTATAATGTAAGCTCAGTAAGCTCAGACTTTTGGTAAGGTTCAGAATAGGGCTTAGCTTCAGATTATACCCTAGTATTTCCTAATTTCAAAGCCAAGGTTTTCAGAGAAGCAAGGCCCTAAGGTGGTTTTCCAACTGGAGGTAGCTGTATGTACAGGTCTTATATTACAGCAGACAGACAGGTTTTCTTATTTGGAAGACTGAGAAAATCATATAAATTGGTTCCTTTTGCGTGTAGGATGTTGTCTTAAGAAAGCTAGGAGAAAATGCAGGTTTCCCTAAAGTTTCCTCAGGAAACCTAAAGAAAATTTTAAGTAAATATCAAATTTCCTACAATTTTGTTAGATAAGATAGTTGTGTAAAATTAATCACTTTATAAAATTTATCAGTACTTCCAATCCAGAAAATATTTTTATATCTGTAATATATAATTTTCTAACTCCAAAGTTATTGAACAATTAGAACTGACTAGCTGTGCTCTACTCTTCAGGCAGAAGGTATAATAAAGTAGCTTTACTCCATACACACTAGCCCATTAGCCTGGTGGCTGACTTGCAATAAAATTATTTGTCTAGTGGTTGTCTTGCAAGCAATATCCCTTACTATACTCCTGTTCTTCACTATTATCTTAATTACACTTGCTCTATTTATA
>QFEC01021408.1:0-17314 GCA_003316585.1 Gomphus bonarii | reverse complement strand
TCCCATTATAACACCTGGCATTACTGATGGAGGGATTGCCATTGGCGTCGGCATCATGTCAGAGACGGATGTGATAAGTGGGGGCTGAGAGTTTGGGGGTAGGCTGTACATTCTTTATGTAATAGTGTCTCCCAATTACTCGCGATAGACACTTACGAGTTCATTTGGCCGTTTGGAGACATTGCTGGAGGCTGTGGCATGTTTGTTTCAGAGCTGGAGAAATCGTTCAGTAACCTAATATATTTCAATAGATGGAAAGACATACGGATTTTGACCACCGTTCTGAAGATCGTTCACCGATGATTGCATGCTATTCTGGCTGGCACTGGGAGCACTGTTCATAGGGGGCGGGGCCATTGGGGAATCGCCATTGTTCGAGTTACTCCCGGAACTAACTTTCATTCCACCATTGCTACCAGGAGTTGTCATCGAAGGAGGGGCCATCGGAGGCGGGGCCATCGACGAATCACCATTGTTCGAGTTACTCCCGGAACTAAATTCCATTCCACCATTGCTACCAGGAGCACTGGTCATTGTAGGAGGGGCCATCGGAGGCGGGGCCATCGAAGAATCACCATTGTTCGAGTTACCCCCGGAACTAACTTTCATTCCACCATTGCTACCAGGAGCACTGGTCATTGTAGGAGGGGCCATCGGAGGCGGGGCCATCGACGAATCACCATTGTTTGAGTTACTCCCGGAACTAACTTCCATTCCACCATTGCTACCAGGAGTACTGGTCATTGAAGGAGGGGCCATCGGAGGCGGGGCCATCGACGAATCACCATTGTTCGAGTTACTCCCGGAACTAACTTTCATTCCACCATTGCTACCAGGAGAACTGGTCATTGTAGGAGGGGCCATAGGAGGCGGGGCCATCGACAAATCACCATTGTTCGAGTTACTTCCGGAATTAACTTTCATTCCGCCATTGCTACCAGGAGCACTGGTCATTGAAGGAGGGGCCATCGGAGGCGGGGCCATCGAAGAATCACCATTGTTAGCAGAGTTCCCACCCTGGCTACCAGGAGTGCCCGTCATTAAAGGAGGGGATACTGAGTTAATACCGTTGTTAGATGACTGTTCGCTACTTCCACCGGAAGCACTTGTCGTCACAGTGGGCAGTGGCGGGGGCGGAGCTATGGATGAATCACCATTGGTAACTGAGTTCCCGCCGTTGTTTGTATCGCTCCCGGAATGATTTTTCGTTCCACCATTACTACCAAAGCCGATGTTGATGCTATGACCGCCGCCATTGTCAGAACCTCCGTTGTTCGAACCGCCGCTGCTGCTGCTGCTGGTGCTGCTCCCGCTATTGCTAGTGCTGTCCCCGCTGCCGCTACTGCCGCTGCCCCCGCTGCCGCTACTGCCGCTGCCCCCGCTGCCGCTACTGCTGCTGTCCCCGCTGCCGCTATTACTGCTTCCCCCGCTGCCGCTACTACTGCTGCCCCCGCCGCCGCCGTTCCCATTAGATCCATTCCCATTGTCTTGTCCAGCACTCCCTTGCGTAGTCGCAGGGGCAGAGTCAGTCGATGTCGCGCTTCCACTTCCAAAAGAACTTCCAGGTGAGTCAGTCGACGTTGCGCTTCCGCTACCAGATGAGTCACCGCCTGCATTTCCGCTTCCACCCTTGTTGCCATTACCCCCGTCATGCCCATTCCTACTCCCATCACCTTGTCCTGCCCCTTGCGTAGCCGCAGGCGCAGAATCACTTGATGTCGCGCTCGTACTCTCACTCCCAGACGAGTCACCACCTCCCCCAATCGCACTTGTGCTGGCACTCGCACCAGCCGCACCAATATTTACCCCGTGGTTCGCGCCATTCCCAATCCCACCATTAGTCACACCGCGGAATCCACCACTACTGCCATTGTTATGAGCAGAGTTGCTATTGCCGTTTCCGTACGAATCGCTCGATGAAGTAGAAGCGGCTGCACTAGAAGTTGAAGTGGATGTATTAGAATCGCTTGATGCTGGAGGAGCGAACGAAACAATGGAAGTGTCGGAAGACCCTTCGGTAGCCGAAGCAACATTGGCACTGGAAGTTGCTGCTGGTGTGAATGAAGCAACGACACTGTCGGAAAACACCGCAGTAGCCGAACCAACATCTACGCTAGAAGGCGCTACAGGAGTGAATGAAGGAACAGCTGTATCGGAAAACACTATCGTAGCTGAACCAACATCAATACTGGAAGTTGCTGCAGGAGTGAATGACGCAACCCCGGTATCAGAAATTGCTGTCGTAGCCGAGGCGACGGCGGTGTCAGAAAATACTGCAGTAGCCGAACCCACATCGATGCTAGAGGTTGCTGCAGGAGTAAATGAAGCAATGGCTGTATCGGAAAACACTGTTGTAGCCGATCCAATATCAACACTGGAAGTTGCTGCAGGAGTGAATGAAGCAACGGCGGTGTCAGAAAATACTGAGGCGGTTGAAGCAGTCTCGATGCTGGACGATGCTGCTAGAGTGAATGAAGCAGCGGGGTCAGTGGTGCCGGGAAATGCTGCAGCAGCCGAACCAACATCGACACTTGAAGTCGCTGCAGGGGTGAATGAAGGAACAGCTGTATCGGAAAACACTATCGTAGCTGAACCAACATCAATACTGGAAGTTGCTGCAGGAGTGAATGACGCAACCCCGGTATCAGTAATTACTGTCGTAGCCGAGGCGACGGCGGTGTCAGAAAATACTGCAGTAGCCGAACCCACATCGATGCTAGAGGTTGCTGCAGGAGTAAATGAAGCAATGGCTGTATCGGAAAACACCGTTGTAGCCGATCCAATATCAACACTGGAAGTTTCTGCAGGAGTGAATGAAGCAACGGCGGTGTCAGAAAATACTGAGGCGGTTGAAGCAGCATCGATGCTGGACGATGCTGCTAGAGTGAATGAAGCAACGGGGTCAGTGGTGCCGGGAAATGCTGCAGCAGCCGAACCAACATCGACACTTGAAGTTGCTGCTGGAGTAAATGAAGCAATGGCGGTGTCAGAGAAAACTGCGGTAGCCGAACCAGCATCGACACTGGAAGTGGCTGCTGGAGAAAATGACACGGCCGGAGGGGTGGAAAATACCGAAGGAACTGAAGCAACGTCGACAATGGAAGTTGCTACTGTGGTGAATGAAGGAGCGGGGGGATTGGAAAACACTGCGGTGGCTGAAGCCAAATCGGTACTGGAAACTGTCCCGAGAGATGTAGCAGTGTCAGGAGTTGAAACTATTGCCGTGGATGAAACAACGTCCGTACTCGACGCTGCTATGGTGGAAGAAGCAAAGTCGGTACTGGAGATTGCCGCGCTGGATGAAGCAGCGGGACTGGACGCAAAGGTGGACATGACTGCTGGAATTGATGAAGCAGTGGCGGGATCGGACGCTGCTGCGCTCGATAAAACGATGTCAACACTGGACGCTGCTGCGCTCGATGAAGCGACGTCGGCACTGGAGGTAAAAGTGGCTTGGACTACTGCACTCGACGCAAATGCAGAAGTGGCTGCTGCACCTGAGGTATCAGAAACAGCCTGGCTCGTTGATGCCAAGGCAGCACTGGACGCTGCGGCGCTTGGTGGACCAGACAACGATCCGCTAGCATCACCAGGGAACGAGCTGGCGGCTGGGGGTGTTGAGACACCAACGGAAGACCCTGCGGCGGAAGGAATACTTCCTCCGCTGGCAGGCACCCCTTGAGCGCCATTTCCACTCTGCGGGGATGGCGATGCAGAGGACAACTGAGACGGCGTACTCGGACTGGCGGCAGGCTGCTGGCTATTACTATCTGAAACAGCAGAGCCAGCGCCTGTCGAACCGAAGTTAGGATTGGAAGAGAATGAAGGAGAGGAAGCCGGAGTCGCAGACCCTTGCGAAGGTGGAGATGGAGAAGATTGGGGAGCCTGAGGCGGAGGCGGCGCTGGGTTCTGCTGCGCAGACGGGGCCGCCGCCGCCTGTGCTGCAGGCTGAGCGGCGGATTGAGGGCCTGAAGGGCTCGATCTCTGTGGCTGAGACCCAGCGCCTCCGTTAGAAGCGGCAGCTTGAGGTGCAGGTCCAGCTGTGATTCAAACAAGCAGAATACGTGAACAATGGGAATTGAATGCGGCAGCACCGAACGACTTGATAATTACGTGTGTTTTGTGCATCTGCACCTGCCGACAGACTTCCCGCAGAGATTTTACCCCCTGAGCTGCTCTGCGCAGGCACCGGTGCCATGTAGAATAGAGACAGCAAAGGAGTGTAAGGAGTATACCACCGCTGGTGATTATTGTGGCGTTTATCGTGTCAGGATTGTTCGTGTCCAGAGACGAAGAAGAAGAAAACGAGAACGGGGTGGATCACAGATCACACATGAAGGCGGTCGAGGGAGAGACAGACAAGGCCACCACGGTCATCGGGCACAGACAGGACACGCGAGATCCGAGGCGGTTGCAGACACGCTAGAACGGGTTGTAACTGGCATCTCAAGACAGCATAGCCGAGCGCCGTTGATATCACCATTACCCACAATGCACCATCAGAAGTCAACGACACATCTTCGATACTCCATAACTAGACATTTCATACTGCGTGTCGCCGGTTGGTCTTGACGTGCCTCTGATGTGGCAAGGTCATGTGACTCTATTTTCTGCTCCAAGTTTCCTGATCGACCGCCATCACCCACATCTCTCACCTCGACGACCAATCATCCAGCCCCCAAATGAGCACACATCCTCATTCTGTACGCTTTTCGCGCTGTCCCCAGCCCCGGAGAGCACATCGTTTTTATTAGATTCGTTCAAATGAAACTCACGCTACGCATTTCAAACAATCGACCGTCACATCACCCCGCGCCACACAATATGGACCTTGCTTACTCATACAGCATCAATTCCATCCCCCTTCCTGGAACAACTTGTACCATACACAATGCGAGCCGCACTCGACTGAGCCTCGCATTCCACTCACCAAGACTCACGCGCGCCTTCTCATGCTTACTGTACTAATCCCATCAAATGAATGGGCCCATCAATCACCCCCCGTGAGACACTGCAACCATTCTCAGCAACTCAGCAACAGACGTCCTGAGTGTCGTAGGACAGGAAACCTTATCAAATATCAAGACGCAGCCAAAGAGAAGCAAAATGACCCAATATCATTCGAGGGAAAATTACTCCTCTGTCATGGTAGGTTGAAACCTTGGGGACATATTATTTATATGTTGACTTGTAGTTGACGTTAGTATAAACACAGGTCATGTCTCCATTACAGGCACAGAACAGACACCAGGATAATTGGTTCGAAGACCGAGTAGAAGAAAGATACGCGTCGTTTCACCGAGTCGGCTAGTCACTTGCAGTCGTTCTGTGGTGAATACGGAATTTTGTTTGTCAGTGCACGTACAGCAGGTATCCACTCAAATTAATTTTCACGGCAACTCGCCTCGTATGGACTGGCACCAACGCAATAGGTTAGTAAGACTATTTCTGAGGTCAAAGTCACCTATCTTGCGGCACTGCACCCCTCACAACACAAACAATGTACTATATTCCATCGAAAATACGACTGTAATCGTACACATGTTACCATAATTAGAAGCCTCTATATATATATATATATGTGTGTGTGTGTGTGTGTGTGTGTTGACTTTCTGTTGACATGAATGTTAGCAAAGGTCATGCCAACCCTCGCACGCACAGCAGAATGATTCCTAGGGAAAAAATAAGGCGCCCTGCTGATATTTCAGCCGGTCATTCTTCCCAGTCGGTTACCCACTACGGAAAGCTTTGCGAGTCAGCGATCACAGGTGCTAAGGTCAGGTATAATGGCTATGGCAACTCAGTATACTTGGTTTCAGAGCTACAATGCTAAGCTCATCCTGGTTAGAAACTCCGGCATGCATGTTATATGATGACCCGCTGCTTACAGCAGTGTTAATAGAGGTAATGCCAACCCTCACACGCAAAGCACAGACGTCAAGACGAAGATATAAAAAATCAAGCAAAGATACCCGGATACATCAAGTTGTCGTTCTGCTGGGTCGGTTACTCACTCTCAGCTGATCTATGATGTCAGTACTCGAACCTCTGTTTGTTAATTTAGCTATTGAACTGTTATGCGTTATAGGGATTCACTTACTGACGTCTAGTACTCGCAGCAGCGCAACAGGCCCGTTCAACACAAATAATCCAAAAATCAAAAATCACCAGCATTGCTACACCTGTCACCTCCTACAGAACCCGAAATACTCTCTTCCTTTTCACCGAAAACTTGAGTGATTGTATGTTGGATAGAGGTACCCGAGTTCATACTAACCGACATTGAATTGTCTCTTCCTGATCAAAGCGACTCAGACAAATAAGAAATGTATGAAGAGCAGATCCTTGAGAAAAACTGACTAACCTACCATCTACCACGGCCTCAGGCGTATACTATTAACACAGAAAAATCAAACTACAAGGAAGCTCAAAAACACTTGTAACACTATAACATTGATTGAACTGAAGGTACCGTTCCAGACCAGCAACTATCACATGTGTTGGAATATATGGAAGAAAATCAGACAAGCCTCAAAGTATTCATTATATTATTTATTTTCATTTTATTTACTATTTCTTTATCTTTCTACCTATTACCCAAAGCCAAGACACACTACAAGAGTCAATTATCATCAATTCATGTCGTCCATGCATGCAGTCCAAGTCGTGTATCTATTTGAGGCACATGAATATGAGCCAAGAGCCTTTCATGAGCTGAGGAACAACTCCTGCAGCTGTCTACATACGTCACAGCAACCGTTTTGTGTCTATAGAAGTTTCGAAACGCACCCGTAATATTATTTGAACTAATGATACCATTCCAGACCAACCACCATCAGGAGTACCTCCTATTCGCTGTCAACATGTATTCGCGAAGGGGTCCCTTGTTAGGATGAGACCCGATATATCAAGCCATGTCTCTTCGTTACTGAAGCTTCCATAAGAGGGCATTCGGAAGGTGGGACCCGACCTTACGGTTTGAGTTTGTGTATCGAAGATTCTAAAAAAGAGAAAGTTCACGGGGCACATAGGAAATCAAAAGAAATGAACAAAGGACTGAACTGTTTGAAAATTTTACATGCAACCTCGACCACACACACTCATCACAAGGAAACTCCAAACCGAAAAAAATTTCACAAACATACGACTGAACTGATGATACATATCCAGTCCAGAGGCATCACGTACACACCCTAGCCATTCTCAAAATATAGGCGCCAAAGCGTCTCTGGTTCCAGCACCAGTCTAAAACATGGATTAAGATGAGAAAGGGAAGCCTAGAATTCCATAAAGCTAGTGTTAAGGAGGATTGTTCCACGACAGAACTCGCCAAAAGTCAGAGTCGGACATAAGCAACCAACGACAAGTGGAACCGACAAGAAATGCAGGGAATAACCATAGACAGTTTATCGCGACCGAAACATAGTCCAGGATAGTACATCCGTTTATTGGGGCGACGTGATGATATTGAGCTGACGGGCTCAAGTATATAGGCTGACAGGTCCCTGACAGAGAATTACGAGACAAATACCTCTGTGGCAGGATTAGGAGGATGTAGATATAAATCCAAGGGAAAGATAGAAGTAAAGATGAAGTTAAAAAGAATCTGTGCTGTCAGGACATTGGAGCATTGAATGAATAGATGCTAGGATATCCAAGTTCGTCGGTATGCATATAGGTCAAAAAGGAAGAAATAGAATTAATACAGGTTCTAAAAAAAGACACAATGTCTATAAATACAAGGACAAACTTGAGCTTGAAAAGTAGATGTTGGGAATAGTAATGGTATTGGGGTAATTACTGTACTATGTCTGAGTTCTAATAGATAAGCACCCGCGTGGATGCTTGCTATGCTCCGCCATCTGTGTATGAGTCTGGCGCAGTCCTGCTGTGCCCTATGTGTATGAGTCTGTGTTTGAGTTTGTCAACACACCCTTTATTACTTCAACAGTAGATGAAGTTGATATTAATGTTCAAAGACGAAGAGGATAAACGATGTTGATTTAAGACCCATTTCTGGCGCAACGTCTTGACTCTTCCACTGAACATTGACTGATGGTCACAGTCACAGCGTGACCACAGAAGCGTTAGATAGAATCGGTTTGTAACATATCTCTCGCAGTCAGAGTTCCCAGAACTAGATCCTTGTTTACAAGCATACCCCGTCTCATTGTTATGACATAGCACGGGAAGCCCTCCAGACGAGAACGGTTCCTCCTGTTGGATCACTAAATTCCGTCCCAAAAGAAGCGACAATAGCACCCCAAGGCCGTAATTTCCTAGCCTCCCCTTGCTGTCTTCTCTACCTAGTCCACCTCATCACTTTCTAACAAATCCATACCCTCCACACACCTCCCTTCATATCACTTCTTACAAACGTTTACTAACATTCGCCCCTCGAGCGCCTATTCGGGAAGTACCTGACTGCGCAGATAGCGCCAGTCGTGGCGCAGCTTTACGATTGGCAAATTTACGACTAGATCTAACTGACTCTCTCGAATGCGCTTAATAAACTATCTTACGGTCCCGTCGCCTATTTCTGATAATCAGGAAATTTCAGATGCCATGTTTTCACATCTCTCTTGATAGCCTTGTATGGTATTCTGGATCCCGCCTGATGCTTGAAGGGATTATCCAGGCCATTTCTCCAATATGAACACACAGATATTGATTCTGGATCGTATTGGACCTCGAGTTGACACCCTCAACAATGAGCATGTTGCTTTCTAATCCCACATGCAATCGACAGGAGCTTTTGCCGAATTTCGACACACTTCTGGAACGGCCACCTGCCGCCCCTTTGGTAAATTGAAATAACTTGAAACAATGATATGCTAAGATGCTTAATAAACTATCTTACAAACAGGGGCTAACTTCATTCTTGCCAGCGTCCTGATGATCTGACTATATCAAAATCACTTCCGATGATCCATTTCTCTTCATTGGCCGCAATGCTTCAGAAATTTTCTACTTCACTTGGACCGTTTCATAGACGCCATGAATAGTCTTGTACAGCCCCCTGAATCCCTCCTCCCACATGAAAGGAAGTTCCTGGCCATTCTTCTCATCCACAATTCCACCCATACGTATACATGAATCCTCTACCCCGTCCTCGGATCCTTAACCATAAGATCTCGATTTCATAAGCTACAGTGCGATGGTTATCCTCACCAATGAATCGATAAATTTTCAATTCCCAGATGCAATCGGGCTGATGATTTACAAACTTTTCGACTCGCTGTTCTTGGACATCCTCTTCTCGCCCCTCCGACTAGATGAGTGAGATAAATGACTTGAAAAAATGTCCCCCGGTCGAACATGCTGAACACACTATGTGACTAAGTGGTAGGTTGATTTCCTGCCGAAAATCTGATGATATCAAGATCATGTACATCATTTCATAAAAAAGTTACAGCCAAACAGTGATTCATAATTTTCTAGCACAGGTGAAACATTCATAGGCGCCATTACAGTAATAGGCTTGCCTGAATCCCTCCTCGCGCATGGATCTATTTCCCTGGCTGTTGAACACCTCATCCGCGACTAAACTTATTCATGCCATCATCTGGCCCGCCCTTGGCGCGGGTTCGATACCTGGATCCTACCCTCTAGAATCTCTATTTGATACGCCACAATACGATGATTGTTCTCATGAATGAGTTCCTTTCCGATCTCAGATACAAATCTGGCGGCAAATGTACCGCATTGTGGACACAACACGTCTGTGACACCTCTACTCCGCAACATTGTCACCATCAATCCTTTGCAACTATCCCATGTTCGGCAGCTTCCTACACCCCATTCTTTACAGATCCATTTTGGGCTGCAATTACCTGCTTCAGGGTCACGTTAGAAAGGGATGTGTGTTTCGCGTGTGTCATCGTTGCGTAAAAACGGATTATATGAGACCTGTCATATGTGATTATCTACTCTGGATGCTGCGTCCGGAGAAATGTAGGGCATCTACTCTGTTACCACTCATCCAAAGCTCGGGAACATATTATCCAAGTGTAGAACTCGGGGCTGAGCTACACCTTGTAAGTTTAGCGCCAATATGGCCAACAGTGATGTGATCTTGAATGTGATTACTCTATTATGCTGCGACTATTACAGAGCATGAGCCTACGGTGATGACGTGAGGAACACCGATACTCGATTCAAGCGCATCCTCAGTCATCCCCTAGACACCCATCAGGAAAATCGGGACAAAATAACTATACTTGGCGAACTTGGGTGTATTTACAGTAACCCAGAGATAAGAATTACTGTTTGACACAATGGCAGAGATATAGGCGTATACGGAGAACGAACGATGAATGTAAAAAGACATATTTTTCAAGAGGATCCACGGGTTCAAAGGAAGAAGATAGATAGAGTTTGTGATAGGCGGGTGCTGCAAGGCTGCAAGGCGGATCACGAGGGCTCTTGGCCCGAGGCAAGCTTCGAAAATATCTAAACAAACGTATCGCTCAGCACTCGAGTTCATGCAAAGAGAATGTGGTCGACGAACATTATAGAACACGTCCGAATTCTGCCCCCCACTGATTGCCCAACGGCCGTCGATGACAGTGAAGGGAACACCACTAACGCCACTACGTTGCGCACAAGACACCATACGTTGGACGTCGGCCAGGAGCTCGTCCGATTTGAGGAACTCGATGGCCTGGAAGGTCATGCAAACAGATCAATACATCTGCCTACACAGGGACAAGCAAGACTGACCTCTTGCTTCGACATCAACTCCAAGTCCTCGGCATACTTTGCAAGAACATCAACATCGGCGATGTTCTCCTCGCGTTCTAAGCTGGCTTGATACAGCATCTTCAAAAGTTTATCCTGTACTTCTGATCCCCTTTTATTCCACGCCAACAGTAGCAATCGGTGGGCTCTCCATGTGCTGCAGACGATGCCATCGTCCTGGCTGAGAATAGATGAGTCCGGACAGGGGAGGACGGAGATGAGACTGGACTCACAAGTCGATGCCCACTTCGTTTCCTCGGGCCTGCAACAGCTTTCCCACCTTCTCCCACTTCTCCTTGCCTAGTTTCTGGACGAGATAATCACCCTTCTTCCGCCACTCATCATCCTTCCACGACGGATTGAGAAGGTATGGCTTGTGCTCCAGCTCAAACTTGATGGAGGCGTCTGCTGGAAGCTGTAGTCGCTCGATTGCATTGTCGATCTCTTTGGTGCAGATGTAGCACCAAGGACAGATTATGTCTGAGACGACTGATACTTTGATTATACGGTGTTCGCTGGGCGGTGTAGATGGCATTCTGGTGCGGACTGGCTGCTGGAGGACGAGAGTGGCGAGGGATGCGTATGATGAATGAGTTGGATGAGGGAGGAGGTATTTAATTGGACGGGCAGCAGTAAAACATGGTGTGAAGGCAAGAAGCGGAAATATGCGGTTGCCTTTATGTGTCACGTCGCGTGGCCCAACGGATGCGTCAGCGATGTTAGACGCCTATATCCTCCTAACAGTCAGCAAACTTGGTCGCTCACCAATCAAGCAGCGCAAGTGACAGCCCGAAGATACCCCCTTGCGTAACCAGCTGAGAACATCTTCTCATCCTGCGCTCCGTTCCTGGCACCAGACTTCTTGCAGCGCCCGTGTTCCTTCCATGAATCAGTCCCATTGCTAATGCTCTCTCACACTCCCTCCCATCTCACCTCGCTTACCTCGGCTTGCGCCTAATGACTGTGCCGTGGCAGTAGCTTTCAATCCACGACTGCACTTGCCTGTCCCCGATGATAGCCGACGGCCCATTCCACAGCCCAACCCAAATCATCTATCACGCCCCTTGTACTGTAAAACGGAACCACCTCCAGCTCTCCTTTCAGAATCCAATTTCTTTCTCTTTGTGACAGGGTCAAGGGCTCTTGATCCATCTTCCCATTGCTAATCACGCCGAAAGTACCTCGACATCATGATTTTGGTACCCTGAACCCTACGTGAACCACCCTGACTATCGTCGCTCTACATTCAACCACCACTCCTCCACCAACAAGCTTGCATGATGGACTTGTACACCGTCAGCAGTATGGTGTCGTGGGTGGTCATGGAACCCTGTTGTGGGTCCGTCCGTAAAGGGGTGAGATGGGATGGCACCCAAATCAAAGGACACCAAGTCAGTGGGTTTCCACATGTCATATCCCTGAAATGGACGTACCCGCACCCCAAGTCCTGAGTATAGGCAAGCTGGGCCAGTCACATTTTCTCATATCACAGGTCCAACTAGCCTATTCCGCTACGAAGAATACAGTCGCTGGGGACTATTCTCAGCATCATTCACACAGGCGTGTGGTGGCCCACCGGACGATCTACAATAATAACATAAGGCTGTCGGCCTTGAAACACCACGACTGCTGTTGTTGGCGCAGCCCGGTCAGTTGACAATTGAGCAAAGACGTGGGATAAAAAATCTAGAATCAGAGACTGTGTATCGGCCGCTGCCATGTGCTGATAATCAAATGCATCGAATCCCCTTGATCGGCCGGTTTCGCGAGCAAGATATGTTGAGCATGGATCCTCAACTTCCCACGGCAAGTGTGTCCGTCAGTGGTCACACATGTTTTGATCCTGGCATACAGACAATTCTCCTCAATCGGACCTGGTGCCGGCCCGCCGCTTGTGGAATTTGTCTCAAGTGTCGTTATGATTCAAACCCTCCTGAAGTTGTCGCTCCTCCCCGAGACATTATGCTGATGTGATTAATAATATTTTCTAATTATACATAACTCAATTCTCTCCAGACCATGTCGTCATACCTCTCCACCTGTGGCTTTTAAGTACGAGTGGTACCTAAGGATATGGCAATGGCACTCAAGCTGAAATCATATCACTTCCTCATCCCCCTCATCGGCGCTGTGGTCTGGTGCGGTATGTCAGGTCTTCTTTCCAAGGGGATTCCATTAACTCACACTTGAGCGAAGGGGGACTGTTGGCAATGATGATCACTTGGGCGGCACAGGGAAAACCTCATTATATGTCCGAAGACGGAAGTATTCCATGTACGAATCGGTTCGATTTTTTCCAATCTTCAACTGCTCAAAAGGTGTTCGTGTCCCAGTTATATCCGATATCGCTGCAGATATCCTAAAGCCGCTCTTTGTCCCTGTCTGTACTATCACAGCCATCAGCTTCGTCCTCTCACTCACACTTGAGCGATGGTTTCGTCACGTCGGTAGGTTGCCACGAAATATGCACACACGAGAGAAGGTGTTCGCTTGGCTTGCTATAGGCGGTGCATTATTGGGAGGGTTGGCGTTGATTCTACTCTCAATATTTGATACAAAGAGGTTCGACAAGGTTCATCGAATTTTTTTGGTACGTGTTATTAAACACTCAAGCAGGTCAGTTTTTGAATCATATTCATCGCAGCTGATCTTCGTGATTGGAGTAGCCTTATCGGCGATATTTACAGTCCTCGAAGTACCTGCTCCCTATGATGTTTTCCAGCTCATCTTCTAAACACCATTTCAGTACCGCTGGATTAACAAAAATTATCCCCAACTAAAACTCTCCTACATAGTAAAAGCTGTGATTGTGGTTATCTTAATTTTCCTCGCTGTTGCATTCGGCGCAACGTTGGGTACCCAGAAAAACGTGGCAGGTGAGTTGGATGGTGGCCTCCGCCTTTTGCGACACATCTTTCTTTTGATATAGCCCGTTGAAAAATCATTTTCCAGCGGTGCTCGAATGGACGGTAGGATTTGGATTCACATTCTACCTACTTACTTTCGTGTACGATCTGCGCATGGTTCGCTCATGGGTCGTTGAGGAAAGTCGGACTG
The DNA here is from genome assembly GCA_003316585.1 of Gomphus bonarii. Classification (NCBI taxonomy): domain Eukaryota; kingdom Fungi; phylum Basidiomycota; class Agaricomycetes; order Gomphales; family Gomphaceae; genus Gomphus; species Gomphus bonarii. The sequence continues at coordinate 3,517 of QFEC01021408.1, read as the reverse complement.
GAAGCTTTGAAATGGCTCCGCCGCCAGATACTCGAAATTGACCATCTATGGGTGAGCAAGCAGGGTTGCTTAATAATATATGGAAGCCTAACCATACAGTGCAAGACCTTTGATATCTACTACCCACACCATTCCCCAATATTTTGGCACACCTCCTTCATAACGAGATACAACACGAATAATCTATTGAGGATGAAGATCCCACATAAAATTCGTAATTTCCCAACCATTAGTGTCGTCCATCAATCGTACGATATCGTCTCATTTGTTTCAATTTATCCTTATGTGGAACTAGATACGCCAAAAGGGTGATGTCTGCCGTATTTTGTGATGAGGCATTGAATGCATTCCAAGGATCCGAATGCCCTATGTCTCCTCTAGCCGATGAATGGACTTGAGACTAGACATCCTCTGTGAAAGGCATCACTCAATGAGTTGCTCCACGTCGTCTTTGCCTTCGAACCAGTGGTTTCACCTGGATAACAAAATTGTGGAGAAACTGGTATTTACTTTGAAATTTTCTCGAGGAATATTTGAAGGAAACCTGCATATCCTTATAAATTTCTTGGGATAGAATGCGACGTCTTTCTCTCTTTGCACAGCGTCGCTTCCATTTTTAGAACTGCATGGGTGAGAATGACACAGACATTTGACCGATTTCCGCTTATCTGGTGTGTGATCCGTTTTGTCAGGTGACTTTATTATTAGGAGCACGTTTTCTCGCAATCAATCGTTTGTCATTCTACCCCTGACTCCAGTTTTCACCAACGCTATTGGTCAGAAAGACATCTTTCTGGCGGAAATTTTTTTTGCATGCCAACACAGCTGAATATTGTCATTAAGCTCCTCGGATCCAATTTCCTCTCTGGTGTCTTACATACGTACACACGTGTCTCTAGGGATCCTCTGGCTATTCGTCTCTTGTTGCATCACAAAGTGTTTTGTGAACATCCGACTAGTGAACACATGTCGACACCCTAAACTACTTCAAGTCTGCATTTCGGACTGTCCTGTATTTTATATCTGGTAATTGACACACCGCCCTGCCATATCGATGAAACTTGGCGTTCCTCCAACATCCTAGATATCTCTGGCACACGAGGAGTCAAATGGGTATCCCTGTCCACCCTCTCAACTGATATGTCCTGTACATTGTAGATTATCTTCTCCGGTCAATGGACCATGGCAGTTTCGACACTGTAACCCAACATGCTAATGATGGGCAATCTTTGGTGAATACATATAGATAGCTATATTCGCACCTCTCGACAACGATATCTTCCACTAGCATTTTTCCAAACGAATGTTGTATATCAAGGAAAAACCGTTTAAGGAAGAAACTGTCCACTTCGTAGATTAAATAATAAGACACTCACCCAAAATGCCGTCATTTTTGCGATGAGATTTGAGATAATTCCAAGCGAATAGGCGTCTCACTGGGCCTTTTATGTTACGTTCGAGGTCACGTGTCGCCTGACCCTAAAGTGAACGGTCGGAATCACTTGGATCGTCTTGCCGATTCCCACTCACACGGCGTGCTGTGGTTCCTTATCGAGACCGTGTGTCTTGCTGAGAACCACCATGGCCCTCCCTCGACCCCGCGTTCAAGTTCCTCAGACTTTTGGAAACGTAAAAAATGGCTCCTTCTGGGTGGAGTATCCTTCTGGTCTGGTCGACCTGACTTGCTCGAATCCATTGAAGCATGACGGAACGCCGACTCATGCGCCTCAGAAATCTCAAGGACTGTTAGAGATCGAGGTAGATGGAGACAGGAAAATTCTTATTGATACGGCAAAGACTGCGATCGTCATTGTTGACATGCAGAAGTCAGTGTGTGCTGTTTACTCTATTAAGGATGATGTGCGACCATCTCCATATAATAGCTTCTTCTTGCATCCAGACCTCAGGAACCATCCGCTAGGTTTGGCATGCGTCGACCCGCTGCTGAATGTCGTTCCTTTCCTGCGGAGCGCTGGTGCACGTATCATCTGGCTGTAGGTTTGCTCTTCAGATGTTGTTGTTGCCTTTCACAGTGCTCTAGGAACTGGGGTCTGACGCCAACCGAACTCACGACAATTCCCCCTGCGCTTTCTCGCTCGTTTACCAGAAATAACAAAGGCGGATTTGGATCGGATCTCGGTGCTGATTGGGGACCCCTGCTCATGCGTGGTGCTCGCAATGCAGATCTGTATGGACCACTGCAGGATGAGTGGACCAAAGGTAAGGATGCCGGGACAGATGTCTGGATTCATAAGAATCGGTCAGTTTATTCCCTTAGCCTTCTCGGTGCAACTCGTCTGAAGAGTTGACAGTATGGGTGGATTGTGGGGTTCAGGATCGGCGCTTGAGTTGTTTTTGAAGGAGGAAGGTCTAAAAACCCTTTTATTTTCTGGGGTGAATACTGATCAGGTGAGCCATTCACTATCTTCCAACCTCATTGGAACGTTCAGTCTCGGTGTTGTGTCAGTGTGTCCTTGGTACGCTAGTTGATGCGTACTTTAATGGGTACGATGTTGTCGTGGTCAAGGACACAACTGCAACCTCTTCGCCTGAGGGTGGTTTTTCAAACGTGTTATACAATGGCGAACGCGTGCGTTTTGTCTCTTTCTCTCCAGATTGTCCACTTACACCAACTGTTCTCGTCAGAGCTATGGGTTTGTTACCGACAGCGAGCGAATCTTACAGGCAGTGTGAGAAGTTCCCGTATGCAAATTATCCGTCACAGTTTCTCCCCGGAATGTCCTTCACGACCAAAAAGATTTCGCTGGAGTCCTCTGATAACATCTCCCTTGCTGAGATTGTAGCGCCTTCCCCATATTTGCTGATATATCTGGCAACTCATTAACAGCTTGGTTTCTGGATGCCTTTATGGCTTCTTTCGTGTCGTTTTTTCTATGTATTCACAGGCACTAACGTACGTTGCAGCTGGAAGGCTCTCTTCATATTCAAGAACAATGTTATTACTTTGGCAATTTTACACTCGCCATAAATGGCACTTTGCCTTTAATTTCTTTGTCGACCCTTATCCTGACATTCTCTGTTTGTGAATTGGGATAGACTACCTTCTGGCTAGGTGGAAGATCTATTCACGTACAATTTAGCATGACTGGGAAAATCTCATCTCATATATCAGTATGCATACCTTTCACACATCTTCTCTCGCGAAAACAACCACGCTGGGTTTCTGGAATTGTTTCGAGGATGAAAACTGCCGGAATTTTGGGGATATCGTCCTGTAGCGATGGTTCTGTGCGTATAACACTCGCATCGCGTCTCTTTAGCATTGCGTCTCTTTAGCATTGTGTCTAAATCCCTTGGTGTACCGGTGCCGTTTCAGGCTTCAGCGGTGAGCGTTGGAGTGGTGGAATAAAATCGTAAAACTACTCTTGTGAGTCCTGAGAGAGAGTCTACAGTGTCTTCCTTGACCGTGTGTAAGCCTGGTTTAGATGGGCCAGAAGGGATATTGCTGTCAGTTTTAGCAGTTCTATCATTCAGCCGAAGTTTGTCAGATATCTGA
>QFEC01021388.1:0-11802 GCA_003316585.1 Gomphus bonarii | reverse complement strand
CCACCACCAAACATGCTGTATCTCAGACTTCAAATGGCAAGTCTGAATGGTAGTTTCCTAATTGGGATTTTTAGCAAAGCATCAAACAGAACAAGGAGTATACAACAGATATACACTTGTTAGATTAGTATATGTAATTAAGAGTGGTTTTTGGGGTGGGTGTGGTTTCTACGTGAAAGAAAGATGTATCTAGAGTCTGATGTAACTCTGGTATGGTATTGTGTGCTATGTGGTGGATGAGTATCTGTCTAGGGGTCCTGGGGTAGTCTGTACGGCTCTGATAGCTGTGTGATTCATAAATTCAATAGCAAATTTGCTATTGATCCTGTGTGCTCGAAAAACTGTGAGACACTTCTTAAGGTAACTGATAACTTCTCTGAATATTTTCAGGTCTCGAACGATGAGCCTTTGATGGGAAACACAGTATTGATGTAAGCGAAGCACCGGCGATGACAAGGAGCGATTATTACTTAGAGGGCAAGAAGAACTATTTTTCTACTATCTACTAGAGTAGTTCTTATACAGAGTTGCAATACTAACAGTTTATGAGTGTAAAAGGAAATAAAACTGTTCTGGGATAGACGCGTCGGGTCCCCGTGCTATACGTATCACTGCATCGCCTATTCTGCTGTCCGTTTCTGATCGGTAGTATTCAAAGATACTTGGGGGTTCTTTTTGATATATATTCTTGAGTTCCTGATGGTTTCTCTAGCCCCTATGTGCTTCTATCGGTTCCAATACGCCTGCCGGTGCCTGTGTCTGCATATATGCGCCCCTTTTACTTCTGTTCCTGCTCCTAAGTCCTCCGGTCCTTTTCCATACTGTTTTCATATCATCCATCTCTTATATCCGCCGTGACCGCAGTCTGATCCTCTGTGGTTGACCCTGTAAGTCTTTTCCATCCTTTCCGCTCCTTAGCCGCCCAGGCGCTTCCCTGTCCCAGAACCAAAGTGCCGTGGCCGCGTGGTATCTTAAACATTCTGTAAGTGTCAGGAACGAAGCTATCTAGGTGATTCTTTTTGGGAATGGTAGCTATGATTGTCTGTCTGGATTCTGAATGCATATATGTGTGGTAGGAGTCTGTGTTCTCTTTGAATACTTATTTTATCTACTTTTGTCTTGTGTGATGTATATGGGATGTGGAAATGGACATTTTATAACAGTATACTTCCTACAAAACAGATAGTACTTATACATGACATGAGTTATTATACAATGATAGAGAGAAAGGGGGAATAAGACCATTTTGAGATGGAAGCAGTGGATTTTTGTATAGTATGTAGATAGACAGTCACATATATACTACCTGGACTTGTAAAAGTATGATTTACTGAACCTTGGTTCACTTGGTTATACTGACCAAAGTACCCACATACCATATAACAAGTTACAGACTTACAAGTCACACAAGTATGTTCAGTTCAGTTTGGTGCATTCCACCTCATTATATTCTTTTCTATTCATTCACTTCACTTCAGTATCCCTTGGTACATGTATGGGCATGTATGCCCACTCCCTACATTTTACCTATTTAGTATCCATTCCTTACAGTTTAGTTTCCATCCTTATGCAACCCTGTTGCATACCTTATGGCAACACTGTTTTCTATATAAGTAGTTAGTTCCATGTATGTATTTCCTATTCAGATTATCAACTAAGTTAGGCATATGCTCTCAGTCCCTAAGTACATTGTCCAACCATTCAGTACTGACAATCTCCAAAACCTACCAAACTTCCATTTGAAATCCAGTGGCATGTATGGGTAGATAGGTGCAACACAAGTATGTTGAAGCCAATACCATATCTGTCTCAGCTCATTGGACTGAGCCAAACACCCAAACCAAGGGTGTCTGCGCATGCACTTAACAGGACTATTGGAAATAGAATTTTGTTTGGATACTCTCTCCTATCTTTTTTATTTCTATTCTCTCTGTATTTCTCTTGAGTCTTCTCATGAACATTCTATGCAGTATGAATCCAATAGTAGTAATTAGCACCAGTGAGTATATATACATATGTTCTTGTTTATCATTTTTCCTTATGTCTCCTGACTCTGATCCTCATGGTCCTTATACATATCCATTTCCAATGCTTTCCCCTTTCTTTCCTTATCTCCATTGTTCCAGCAGCTTCCCCTCTGTTAGTTCTGTTGTGAATTCCAAGGCATGAATTTATTTATAGTTTCATTAGTTACCAGCCTAGTTACCCATTACTGCAACATTACTCCTGAGCACCTTAACATTTACCTATAAGTAGCTCTTTTGTACCATAGTGAATACTCACTGGTGAAAATCCCAGTCACTCTGTTGATGAATCCATCATTTTAGTGGCCAATGAGTCCAGTGTTCTTTGTTCTTTGTTCTTGTCTCCAATGTCTCCTTCCTACATTTTAACAAGTTCCATCCTCCTGATCCTATAGTCACTCAGGTGCTTGTTCACCAGAACAAGTGCCACATACCCAGAATACATGTAAATAATGTGTAGAGATATGGCAGCTCCTTGGAATAATATGATACTTTTCAGAGATCGTTTTGATCTTTCTTTTATTTTATCTCCCATCCATATACTAGCTACATTTTTTCTTTTTGTCTTTCTTTTGAGTATTTTTCCCTTTTTGTACTAACTAAACAATGAAAGAAAACATATCACTTATTTGTTTATAACACAGTGTTCTGTTACTGTATTTTGGGAGATGCTTCAGTTGCCAGATCTCAGAAACTGAGAAAGGTTTAACTTAGAGGTAGTGTATGACTTGTGAACTTGATGGGGCATTTTGGTTGATATCAGAACTGATCTACATACATGAATATTGAGTCACCTAAATGATAAATACAAAAGTATGTAACTAGGGATCATAGACAAAAACATAAGGATATATGGATCAAGACTAGTTAGCACAAGGTATATAAGTGGAGTAATTAAAGTGAAACATGATAGGGGTAACAAGAACCAAAACAATACTCAGGACTGAGGACTGATAACTGAGATAGTTGAGATACTGAGGTTGGCTATGGAGCTGAGGTAAGGGGCCAAGATTTCACTTTGAAAGTACTTCCCTCTTAAGGGCAAACCCATGAGGCCTTCAATTGAGTGGAGTGTGAAATTATAGGGGTCAGCACCAATCAGTTGATGTCAGTTTGGGGTTTCTGCTTCTTATCTTCTTCCCATCGCATCTACCATCAAAAAGAAGAACATGTCTCCAACTGGGTATGAGGAACAATATGACCTGGAGATTGAGGAGCCCAAGCAATACCTCATAGAGTCCAAAGAGGCAAAGTTGTTGGCTTGGGAGCATAAGCAACATGAGTGCAAGGAAAAACTGAAGCACAAGGAGGCCAAGCAAAAATACAAGGCTGAGGAGGAGAGGCTGCAGGAGGAGGCTGAAAAAGAGGCTGCTGAGGTAGATATGGCTGAAACTAAGAGAAAACAGCAAACCAAGCCTGAGGAGTACAAGCATGCCAATGCCCTCAAAAACATGGAGCTGATGAAGCTCTATATTCCCAAGACCAAGTCAAAGGAGAAGGGCAAAGAGAAGGCAGTGCCAAGTAAGCAAGCCAAGGATGAGCAAGTCAAAGGCTTGGTGCCAAGGGTGGAAGGAAAAAGAGCACAAGTGAATGGTTTAGTGCTTTGTTTTATTTTTTTCTACTGAAAATTCCATAGGGAAAGGGCCAATGCATGTAGTAAGTGCCTCCAGCATGGGACACCTGCACCATGTGCAAGTCATGAAAGATCAGGTGTGACAAAGTACAAGGGAGAACCTTAAAGGTAATAGAGTCTAGGATATAGTGGAAATGAGAAATAATGTGATATGGTGATGTGTGTGTCATACATATAATGGTGATGTGTGTCATACATATAATGGTGATGTATGTAGGGTGTGACAGTGATGCAGGGAAAATGCAGGTGTGATGAAAATCTAAGGAAATAGAAGTAGGATTGTCAGTGTTTCTTAACAGAGAAACAGGGACCTGATGTGATCAACAAGGAAGTGACAAGGTGGCCAAAGGGAGCAGGGCTGAGAAGCCAAAAAAGATAGCCAAGACTGACAAGATTAAGAGCCTAAGAATGTGGGGGAAATTGCAATAAATTTGATTTTTCAGTTCAAAGAATAATAGTCAAAGATCAACAACAGCTCTTTTTGTTCTTTTTACATTATTTACACTAAATACTGTACAAATAGGAGATAAAGAAAAACAGTGAGACATGGATACATGAGGGGGATGATGTGTACATGACATCATATATGAAAAACATTTATACAGGGATTAGGGAAAGAAAAAGACAATCAAACATAATAGAGTGCATACTAGAAACCTAATGTTCAAAAACTATATGCTTTTCGTAAGGCTGGTGGCTGGCCAGGCTCATGCCAGTCCTATGAAAATATACAAACGTCAGTGTGCCTATATTCGTCCTAATTGGGAAAATGATGGATAACGGAATTTCTGATGATTGTATTTGTTAGAAATTGATACAGCAGGTGTATTAACATGTTTTGAATTGATCTTGAAGAATAGAAGTCGATAGGATCAAAAATAATGGATTGGGAAGTACTTCAATGTTTTAGCGCCAGTAAGTGCCCATAAATGCCTCTGCACGAGCACTTCGCTTTGAGTGCATATCACAGCAAAATAATCATTGACATCATAAAAGGCATTGGAAAATTACAGAAAAATGCTGCAAAAATTGTTTTAAACTGTCTTGAGCATTAAATTGTAGTCAGTAGCCATATAGGCTAATAATCATCGAAAAACACGCAAATACATGCATGTACGCGTACACATGCATGCCAAATAGGTCAGATCCGCCTGATAACAGCATAGGAAGCTTGTATTCAATAGTCTTGAACAGAGTGGCTCATAATAATCTCATAATATTCATGAGTTTCATAAAAATTCATTAAGGATAATTAACAAAGACAATGGAGGGCATGAGGCTCACAGCAGGGCCCATTTCAGTCCAGGTGCTCAAGTTTGGTAACTCAGTACCAGGCCAAATCCTGGATGCACTAGAGGCAGGTAATTGCTTCAGAAAAATTACTATCAACAGTAGCTCACCAAGGCCAGGTGACAAATGGCCACTATAGAGGATGGGGTCTAGTACCTTGGTTGATTGGGTGACCAAGCTAATTGCCAAGGACACTTATCAACTTGAAGTGGAGGAAAATGAGGAGGAATTGGAGTCCTCCAAAGGGGTTTCAGACTCAGGTTCAGTCATTTGGGATAAGCAAGGGCAGAAGGAAAATGAGGAGGAGGAGGAAACTATAAAGTAGTTACATTTTTGTATTATTAATAATTTTTGTATAAATTGTTTTTCTTGGTTTTGGAATGTTTTTGGTTCAAAATAATAATAAAATAATAAAATAAAAATAACAAAAGTCAAAAGAGACCAAGGAACTTCAGTATAGTATAATATTTATGAACAATAAAAAGAACTAAATTAGATAGACCATTGCTCATATGAAAAAGACCAAGCAAATGCAGAAAAATGAAAAAATGACTCTAGTCATAAAAAGGTGAGCAAAAATCTCAAAGTTCTCCACCTGGTATATTCATCACTCCAAGGGACCCATAGTCATGGCTTAGTAGGGTAGGTCAGGTGAAATTCAGTAACAATCTTAGCTATACAACCAAGTTCAGTTGCAAGCACCTAAGATGTTTCTTCATCAATACCTTCATAGCCAGTCTAGCAGACCAGGTAAAGGAGGTTACAAGGTCTTTGGAATCAGTTAACCTTTGAAACAAGCCTTTCTGATATCTCATATTTAGGTTTGCCATCAATTTCTACTGGCAGAGGTATAAGTTAGACTTTCTCAGGGATTGAATTAGGAATTGCAGGTTTGAGCATTGAGAGATGGAAGACTGGGAGGATTGCATGTTGAAGTGTCTAATCCCACATACTATTCATACCTCTAAGTAAAGTCTTCCTAGCTAAGACAATATACATACAGAGCTCTATGAGTAGTATTGACAATCTGATAACCTAGTAGGGCTCTGTACTCAATTTGTATGACACACTTGTCCTCACTCAATGAGTCAACCTGAAAGGTTATTGAAGTGAACTAGATGGTGTGGTGGTTGACACCATAGCTATATATGTTACTTGGTTTTGTACACCATGTTTATAGAAAACATGAAGGACAAAGAGTATCAAACAGTATGAATGAAAATGCTTTGTTTATAGAGTCAGCAGACTACTACCAGAATTGCTGTGTATCTCAAGGATTAGGGAATTTGTTCTATGAAATCTATTGAGATGGAATCCCAAGGTTGTTTGGGGATAGGAATGTTATAAATAAAAGAAGATTCTGATTTACATAGTCAAGTAGAAAAGTACAAAAAACACTTAGACAGAGAACACAGGCCCATTTTAGTTAGTATATGCATGTGAGACTAAAGATATCATTGATATAAAAGATCCACAAAAGAAACTAAACATTTATCTTGATTCCTCATTATTCTATGGTATTTTACATGTATTTCAAACATGGGGATTTGCCCCCAGGGTGATAGGTGCCTGAGCAGCTAAGAGAGCAGAAAAGTGGAATGGAGATAGGGAGACAGACTGGAGCTATGGAGACAGGGGAGACAATGGGAATCCATAAGATATGAAAATAGAAAAGGTCTAAAGCAGACTGAAACAAGGGAAAAGAGAAAAAGGGTGCATATATGCACTCACCAGGGCCACCTACCTCATTCAGCTGTGTAACATGTAACACAGACACAGGAGACTTAAAGGAAAAGAAAAAAAAATAAAGAAGAAAAAGGAATGAGGTAGCATTTTCACATCATTTCAATCAAAACTAGACTAATCTTGTATATAAATCATATGTATATTAGTAGTTCAGTAGTCAGAAAATCAACTAAGATTACCCTGAGCTTCCATCAGACCTTGCCCTTGGAAATTAGGGATCTTATGGGATCTGGAAGGTGCAGCACATAAGCTGAAGCCAAGCCTTATTCTGAACCTCGCTTGTTGTCACAACCTCATGTGAACTTTACCCAAGAACTTGGCTCAACCCATTCTTAACAGTAGCATATATATAGATAACCTGATACATATAGCACAGAGGGCCATCACCCCTATCCCAATGTGGTTTATTTCCTCTTTCTATCAGACTAACATTAGAATTGCAACATTGTATAAGTACTATAGTTCTAATCAAAGAAACATTAGTTCCTCATGCTATACTGCCTGATTGCTCCTTGTCTTACCCAGTGCCTTTCTAAAAACCCATTTAGGAACACCTTCAGACTTGTTATCTGAGACCTGAATTTATACAGAGAAGTTTTACTCACTATTCCAACATTGCTTGAGCACTGAGATAAGTGACTTATTATTCTATCAAATTTATAAGTTACTTAAAATACCAGGCTAATCCCTTGGTACTAGCACTAAAGGGCTGGTTTACTACACCCAGACAGATTAGACCATCCACACTGTCCCAGAACATTCCCCACAGAATAAACCATTAGAAAGTGTTTATTAGTTAGAAGTCCTACCTTAGTGAACCCTCCCTATCCAATCTACAACTCTTAATTACACAGATGAGTTGCTATCTCCCACTGCTTGCATGGAGTATGTCTTCAAAGTCAGTGGGATGGAGCCACAAACACTTGCATAGGCATTGAAGTGGCCTGATGGTCGGCTTTACCTTGATGCTGTTATGGAGGAGATTCAGGCCTTGGTGACAAATAACACCTGGGAACTGGTCAAGCTTCCTGCCAGTCATAAAGCTGTTGGCTCTTGTTGGGTGTTCAAGGTGAAACATCATCCTGATGGCTCCTGTTAAGAATGGGTCAAGCTGAGTTCTTGGGTAAAGCTTGCATGAGGTTGTGACAACGAGCAAGGTTCAGAGTAGGGCTTGGCTTCAGCTTATGTGCTACACCATCCAGATCCCATAAGATCCCTAATTTCCAAGGGTGAGGTCTGACAGAAATCTCAGGGAAATCTTGGTTGATTTTCTGACTACAGAACTACTAATTTACATATGTATTATATACAAGATTAGTATTTCAAATAGTCAGAAGAATTTCAAATCAAAAGGACAAGGGGATTTCCAGAATGGGAATTAAAACAAAGGTGAGGTGAAATATGGATGAGTAAGGATAAGGTTTAGGTGAGATGTGTTACAAAGATTGTTGCACAAGGCAATGGAAAATACTAAAATAGGAAAGTGTACCATGTGCAAAGAAACTAACCAAATAAATGAAGCAAGGTCTAGACTCTGGGCTGAGTAAACAAAGGGCTGAGTGGGATTGCTTGAATAGGTGAAAATATTACTTAATCATGATGACTAAGCAAACAGGGATCTTGAAAGGTGAGATCCTAACAGTATCCCCCCCCTTATAGCCAAGCCCACAAGGCCACAGTAGGTAACCTTGGGCTGAAAATTGAGTGTGAAAATTCATGGGCAAGGATGCTATAAAGGGTGGTAATATGTGTGAAATTTTCATGTCTACTCCCCCTACTCCTGGCCCTAGCATGCTACCCCTTCATTCAACACTAACAAATTTATCTGGAATATCATCCGTGAAAAATTAATTGACATGCATGAACCTTGAGTTGAAGGATCAAGATATCTGAGTGATAAGGTGAGTGAACAAGGTTCTTGAAACCTCAGATTGTACTGATTTTCCTTTTTGTTTGTTTGTAGTACCAATGGCTGCAAATGATGTACAACATCAGCAGCCAAGGAAACATATTCATTGCCTATCGAGATGCAAAATATGTCAACTCTAATTCCATGTGGTGCAATGCGAGGTGTGCTGATCGGCTTTGCAGTAACTATACCAATTGAGGCAACACATGCCTCCATCAGGTCATTGACTTGTATGGAGATGTTGACCTCAGAGCTTGCATGTGTCAGGGGACCACCCATTTCAAATCCCAAACTGATACTGAGCCAATTCGTCTGTACTGAGCATTACTGAACCAAACCACTCTTTCAAACGATAAGTGCTATCACAACACCTTGGTCCAGATATGAGACATACTGAACTGAGAGCCTAGGACATTGGCTCGAGCACCATAGCACTGGATACAGCTGTAAGGCAACTGTAGGGGATCCTTGACATGTATGCCTAGCTGTAAGTAGCACCCAATGGTGCCAGTTCTTTTTCCTTGAATATCTTCTGCAATTTTCACTTGTTTTTGACTTTCATCACTAAAATTGTGACATAAATATTATTCTGTTGGTATGTAAACGTAGTATTTAATAGCCTCGAATTTATGATATTTTTCTCTTATTTTTACTGATTTTTAGAGGCTAAAACCACTTTATTTTGTTGAAGCCCAACTGAAGTGTCCACAAATGCCCACAAACTCAGCTTAGTTTGCTAATACTGCCAAACCGGGTAATATGGGCGCTTAATTTCAGTCTCAGCGCGCGGTATCCAAACACACAGCTCCAATGCTGTGCCAATTACAATGGCACAGCCTCAGAGCTATGCTAGCTACTACTGAGGCTATGCAAGGCCTGACATGGCCTGAGTAAATAGACCATAATAATGTACATATAAGGTATAAAAACAATGTACATGGTCTGTGCATGATCAAGGCTGTGCTGGGTAATGACTCATAGTCAGGAACTGAAAGTTGATTGGCTAGGAACCTTCTGTAATGTTCTACCATCTTCCATAACCATTAATAGATAGAAGTTCTCACCCTAGTGTAAATAAGGCATAAAAGGAGGACATACTCCTAAATAATCAATACATACATCTGCTTCTATCCTATCAATCCACATGATTTGTGTGACACTTCTCTTAGTCATCTGTTGATTTTCCTGTATCAGTCTTAGTTAAGTAGTTGATTTTCCTGCTTAACACCAAGGGTGGGTGACATCCTTGTGATTCTACAGGGTGAGATTGGCTAATGATTTTCTAGTCAGTTACATTCTGCTTTAGGGTTGATCTGTTCAGTTGATTTTCTTGACCAGAGATACTCTCCAGTTAAGTGTTGTTGCCTCACAAGCACTTCATTTATCCTGTCATTACCTCAGAGTGAATTAACTTGAATATCAAGTCAATCCGCTTATTTCCTCTAGCCTCTGAGCACATTCCCTTCTTTAGGAATACTTGGACCCTGATAGTATTCGTGAGCCTAATACAGACTTTGCAGACTATTAGTCTTTGCAGCTAAGAAACACATTACAATCCAGTTGTCTTAACTTTGCCAAGTTATTACAAGGGTTGTAACCAAGGTACAAATATCAAATTATTTCCAGAGTTATGCTGCAGCAAAGTTTAGTATTCTCTTAGACCTGTTATTTCCATGGTCATAGAGATTGAAGTGTTATTAACTTAACACCACAGTCTTAACAGATTCCAAAACAGCTTGGGTGAAGTTAATGAAGTAGTGAGTGGCTCAGTGATAATCCTTTATGACTATTTTTTCAAGCTCTATTTCTGCTTGCACAGCATTGTTGAAGGGTTCAAAGTTCATTTCAAGCTTGGCTTAAAAATTGTCCCAATTAGAGAGCAAGGTAGGCTCAGGATAAATCTTGCCAAGGATGGCAGGTTTGAAATACTTTTTGATAAGCTCATCTGAGTTGATATTGGTATCAATTCTATGAGCATCTTCTAAGGGTTGTTGCTGTCATTGTCCAGGTCATTGTCAGGGGGGCCATGACCAGGAGGCCTACCAGGTATTCTGCATCCTTGGTCTCTGCTATGACAGAGGTCTTCAGCATCAACTGTGTTAAGGGAGTGAACTTCCTCAGGTTGTTCAGAAAGTTGTTTTAGATCTGATATTGCTTGTAGATTAGATGGGGTAGAAGGTGCTGTAACTTGTCTAACAGCACAAGTACTGGAATGGGTGGTCATGATAGACATGTTAATACAAGATCAGGAGTGTGAGTCAGAAAATACTGTTAAGAACAGACCAAGGTGAGGTTCTTGCTAAAGTTCACATGAGGTTGTAACTTTAGGCAAGGTTCAAAATAGAGCTTGGCTTCAGCTTATATTCTGCACAGTCCAGATCCCATAAGATCCCTAATTGGTGAGGTCTGACAACAGACTCAGGGTAATCTTAGTTGATATTCTGACTACAGAACTATTAATTTACATACATGTTATATACTAGATTAGTATTTCAAATAGTCAGAGTAATTTCAAATCAAAAGAACAAGGGGTTTCCAGAATGGGAATTAAAACAAAGGTGAGGTGAAACATGGATGAGTATGAATAAGGTTTAGGTGAGGTGTGTTACAAAGATTGTTGCACAAGGCAATGGAAAATACTAAATAGAGAAAGAGTATCACATGTGGGAAAACTAACCAAATAAAAGAAGTGATGAAGAGCAAGGTCTAGACTCTAAGGCTGAGTAAACAAAGGGCTGAGTGGGATTACTTGAATAGGTGAAAGAATTACTTAATCATGATGACTAATTGAGCAGGGATCTCATGAGGTAAGATCCTAACACTTTCACCCCATTTCCAGAATTATCCTTTCTTCAAGAGTTCAAATAATTGGGCTACTATCTGAAGGTAAAAAGGAATGTAGGAAGCTGTTAGGATCTTGCCTTGTGAGATCTCCGTTGCTTAGTCAATCATGATTAAGTGTTTTCTTTCCTATTTCAGAAACCCTGCTCAGTCCCCTTGTTTACTCATCCTAGTTCTAGACCTTGCTTTCATTTATTTGCTTCACAATTCCGCTCATGATATGTTTTCCTATTCAAGTAATTTCCATTGCCTCATGCAACAATCTTTGTAACAACTTCACCCGAACCTTATTCTTACTCATCCATGTTTCACCTCACCTTTGTTTTAATCCCTGTTCTGGAAACCCCTTTGTTCTTTTG
>QFEC01021370.1:0-11191 GCA_003316585.1 Gomphus bonarii | reverse complement strand
TTGTATCTCCTATCTGTTTTTGGTGTTTCTGTATCTAGTGAGTCCTTATTTACAACAATAGGTACATAGAGAGCTCACCTGGTGTAGTGGTAATCCTCAGAAATCAAGCTGAGGGGTAACCATTACACCAGTCATAACTTATATACCCTGATCCAGCACTTATTATGTAATCAGAAGACACAAGTCATGGAAAAACATAAACAGGAGACAACAAACTGAATGATGAACAAGCAGCTGAACCCTGACAGAGCCAATCTATCTGTACCAAGTGTTACTGAACTAAACTGCATATTCAGACAATAAGTGCTGCCACAAAATCTTGGTCCAGACATGAGACATATTAAACCAAGAGGCTGAAGCATCAGCCTGAGCACTGTAATGCCAGATATGGATTGTGGGGTCATTATACCTTCAGCCCAATTGAGGGGTAAGGTATGCTGAGAAAGCAGGAAGCAGACAGCAGGTATATAGGTTGCATAACTCACTAGCAAGGGACCCTGAGTTTTCCTCTTAGGCTTTCCCCCTTGCTAAGTGAGATTCCACTTCCATGTACACAAGTCTAATTTCCTTAGGATTTCCCCCTTACTAGCCTTGGCTGTGTGAACTCAGTAACTTCAGTGAGCACTGCAGGGGTTGCCCTTACATTAGGAAAACTTCTCCCAATAAGGACTGGGAGTTGTGTCACAGTATGATGATAGGTGGCTTCAGTCTGACCAAGAGTGACTTAGACAGCCTCACCTCATTCACTTGTGTAACACCAGACTCCCCCTCCTCTATAACTGCAAAGATATTGGCAATGCACACACAGCCAAGTTCCCAAACTGAGATGGATGTTGATGAGCACCTCCTTTGGCTCAAACAAGAGCTTGCAGCAAACCGAGCATCTAATGCCAAAATCAACCACACCTTAAGAATGATAATACAAAAACTATGCAATCAGCCAGAAGAAATGCAAGAAGTATTCCTTGATCTGGAAGATGACCCAACACCAAATGCATGTGAACCAAGAATCCTGAACCCAAGTCCACCTTCAGTGGTCTCTAGAATAAGACCAGCATCCCCCTCAGATTCCAATGAATGAAAACTGAGACCAAGGCTGAGCCTTCCTTAACTCCTGCAGCATCTACTTTGCAATCTGCAGCAACCACTTCCTGGATGATGAGGCTTGCATCCACTGGGCCCTCTCCTTTTTTAAGGCTGATCAAGCAGCTCAGTTTGTTAACAAAATGCTCTGAAGTGAACAGAATGGGAAACCCCACTACCCAAATTGGAATTCCTTTGAGGTGGACTTTACAAGTCACTTCTGCCTGAGGAACAAACAGCTCTCAGCCCTCACATGACTGGAAGGGACACGTTGGCACCAGGGCAAAAGCTCAGTAGAAGAGTACATCAACTGGTTCATGGAGCTGATCAACCTGGCTGAATATCACAATGACAAGATGACTGTGATCAAGTTCCACCAGGGACTCAAACCAGGCATGCAAACAAGAGTGGTGTTACTTGGGAGTGGAGCTCCAGACTTCAATGATCTGGAAGGATGGTATGAAGCGGGTAGGAGAGTCATGAGGAACCAAGAGGCCAATGACATATTCATGGAGGCCAGTTGAGGCAATGCACATCTAAAAACTAGAGCCCTTGCATTGCTTCAGAAGGTGGAATAGACCAGACCCCAAACCTGGTTGACCAACTGACTGACCATGCCACCTGCTCTCCCACTACCAAAAGAAGGCCCAGTTCCCATGGAAGTAGACTAAGCCCAAACCTGAGTCATGCTCCCAGGGATCTGCCACCAATGCAAGAAGCCTGGTCATCACACTCAGGAGTATCCTCTGTTGTTTGATATTAGGACCATGAATTGAGAAGAATGGCTGGAGCTGTTGCCAGAGCTGTTAGCACTGGCCAATATATCTGACACTCCATGGGCTGAGGCTGAGAATTGAAAGCAAGATCACAGAGGAATTAGAAAAAGAAGAAGAGGGTTTTGGAACCTGGAGTGGGTGAAAAGTGCACTTCACCCCCTGTACATAATTGGTTCTCCTGTTTAAAGGTAGAGAATGGGACATCCCCTGTTAAAAGCTACCAAACCGAGACCAAGACTGTCATACCAAAACCTAATGCCACCTCTAAAACACCAAAACCTCCTCAGGTATGGCTCCAAAAGTGGGAAAGAAAGCTCCCAAAGAGATATATGCTGGCAGCCACCCTAAGCCCAAAGTCCCTAATCCTCAAAGTAGATATTTGAACAACCAACACTGCTGAGGTCAAATTGGGACCAGCCCTCATAGACTGTGGGGCCACCAGACAGTTCATGAGCCCAAGATATGTGGAATGGCACCACCTCACCACCCAGAAGCTCCACAGACCAATACCAGTGTATAATGTAGACAGATCCCACAATGATGCCAGATCCATGTGGGAGGTCATAGATGTGATCCTTTGGGTAGATGGACACACAGAAAGGACCACCTTTGCAGTTGCCAACTTAGGCAGCCAAGACCTTATCCTGGGGTTCACCTGGCTAGAAGAACATAACCCTGAGATTGACTGGCAGACCTGCAAGGTGAAGATGAGCTGATGCCCTGCAAAATGCCACACATGCCAAGCCAAGGTTCAGGAAGAACAGAAGTAAGTCCATAAGGTCAAATGACAGATATGGACATGCTGAGCTGGCCCATTCCCAAAGCTACCCAAAGAAGAGGAGGAAATCAAGGAAGAGGATGACATAGAGTCAGAGGAACCCTGGGATGAGTTAGAGGAAGGGGACAGGTTAATGTATGTGATGCTTCTGCCTAAATGAGAGTACATCCAAGCCATGCAGACAACTTTGCAGTGGCTGGTGGAGGTGCACTACAAGAATGCCTGAGCTGAGACCAAGATCCTGGATTACCTCCAAGAGTTTGAAAGCATGTTTGCAAAATAGTCCTTCAACAAACTCCCTGAGCAAAGGATCTAGGATCACACCATTGAGCTGGAGCTGGGCTCAAACCCCATCAACTGCAAGGTGTACCCCATGTCTCTGTTAGAGCAAGCCTATCTCAATGACTTCATCCAAGAGAACCTAGACACAGGACATATTCAGCCATCTAAATCCCCAATAGCCTCCCCAGTGTTCTTCATCAAGAAAAAGGATGGCTCACTTCAACTCATGCAAGACTACCAATGCTTGAACACCATGACCATAAAAAATTGGTACCCGCTCCCTCTTATGTTGGGGAGACTGACTGGATATATGAGAATGTATTTATGACTATTTTAGGAAATTTATTTCAATGGAAAAACTCAAGATTCAGGCTTCTTGGTGAACTAACTATTGCATGTGATGCATGAATCTACACACACCTGGCAGAGTTTGAAATACTCCAACCCTTTGGGTAGGGGGTGTCAGGGGATGACCCTTTTCAATCTCCGGTTCAACTCTGAGACCTCCTATTCAAACTTCAATCGATCCGTAATGTCCGTTACCTCCAAGACATCCATCACTCTGTAAGAGGTAGACTTGGGTAACTCTGTATGGGTGCTCATAAAGGAACGCACAGACCACTTACATAAGGAGTATATATAGAGAGAGACTCCCTAGCGGCAGAATCCTTAGACTTTCCTCTTAGGATTTTCTCTGCTTAGGTGAGAACCCTAGTTACACTGTACCTAGGTGTTAGTTATATGAACTTAGGATTTCCTCTGCTTAGCTCCGTGAGATACCTCTGGAATAACTAAGGGAGTTGCCCTTACAGGGGGAAATAAATGCTTTGGGGGTGTTCTAACAACTAGAACACAACAATAATAGGTAGAAAACATACCTATTCTTCAATATATTGACAAGGGACTGTTCCTGGTGCAATATCTGTGACTGGGAGGCTAGCAGAATAAAAGAGAGAAATATTTCTAGATATTGTCTCAGTGAAGGGATAGAACTAGAATTCCTTATTGTATAGTGTCAAAATGTCATAGCTTTGTACAAGTAAACTAATATCAATCATTGGAAATGATTGGAAATGGTTGGAAATAGAAATAGGGGTCAGGGGAAGAAGTTTGATCCCCTGTCAGCTTGGTCATGATGAAAATGAATAGAAATGCCTTCCTATGATCTTGGATACTGTTGGGAATTTTTCCTGTGACTAACTAGCTAATATATGAATGTGGGGAATGAGTCATTGGTACTAGGTAATTGGAAGTACAACAGGGGGGAATTAATTCTCCTGTAAGCATTGGAAATTCAATATAAAAAATATTACATATCCAAAAGATGGATATATGCACCATAATTCATTTAGAATATCTTTATATTCATCTTGAAAGGTGCACTGTGAAGTTTCAGGCTGGGGGGTAAATAATTGAAGCTGAAATGAATATTTTGGTAGCATGGGTAGGAGGAGAAGATCATTTCCTGGGGACTTATTGGCTGTTTTCTATAACATCTTATACCCAAGCTCATTAAACAGCTCAAGGGAGTAAAACATTTCACAAAGATTGACATTTGATCAGGCTACAGCAATGTTCAGATTAAAGAGGGAGACAAATGGAAGGTGGCCTTCTGAATGAACTGAGGGCTGTTCAAACCGCTGATGATGTTCTTTGGGCTCACTAACAGCCCAGCCATGTTGTCAAAGTATGATCTACTGAGCCTCAGTTCACTCAGCCATACTGACTGAAGTCCCCACATACTGTATTACAAGTTACAGACTCCCAAGTCTTATAACTATGTTCAGCTCAGTTCAGTACATCACACTTTGTTCTATTCTCTTTTATTCACTTGCTTTGCTTCAGTCACCTTCTGTACATGTATGGGTATGTATGCCTGCTTTTCATATTTTACTATTCTTGTATCCATATCTTATATTTCCATGCCTTGTGCAATAAGTAATTAGTCCTCATGTATGTATTCTCCATTCAGATTATCAACTAAGTTAGACAAATGCTATCAGTCCTTAAGTTAGTAGTCCAATCGTTCGGTACTGAGCATCTTGGAAGCCTACCAAGCATCAGTCCAAAATCTAGTGGCATCAGCAGGGAGATGGATGCAATGCAAGTACATTGAAGCTGATGCTATGTCTGACCTTGGCTCATTGGACCAAGCTGAACCACCCAAACTAAGTGTTAAGTCTGGAGTCAGAGACATCTTGTCTAGGGTGTTCCAGAGGGGTCAAACTGTTAATTTGAGCTGGGGTATGGAGTTGAAGGGATTTGGCTTCAACTTATGTGTTGCGCCCTCTTGCATTGTTGTGTCCTTGAATTTATGGAGTTGTCAGAGTGGAGTTGTGGAGTGAGAATGGGGATAATGAGGGGAAGACTAAATCAATATTTGAACTAGGGAACTAGCTATGAATACATGGAGGTTTAAATACATTCAGAGTATGGGATTAATATGGAGCAGGGTTTTCCAAATGTGAAGGAGATACTATACTAGGATGCAGGGATGCTAAACAAGAGATGGGGTCATGTGGAACTATAGAACATACTAGAAGATGACATAGAAGATGATAGAAGGGATGACGTGGAGATCCATGTATCAGATTGATGACATGGTGGAGTGTGCGGAGGTCATGTGGAGGGTGTCTGTGGTGTGGAGTATGACAGAGGAGTGAGATTGGTCTGGAGGGCTGAGATTGCTCTGGAGGGGCATGGCAATGAATGATAAATGGGCACTCAGGGTGGAGATATGTCAGAGGGGATCTAGGATCTACCACCAAGGGCACATGTGCATGGACTTAACAGTATAATCTGAACCAATCATCTTCCTGTCTTTTACTACTCAAACAATATGCCTCCTCATACTAGAGCTATTGCATGAGCTGAACACAGTTGGCTCACCCCTACAGTCTTAAAGTGAAGAGCTCATGGAATGTCCTCCACCCCACCTCTCTGCTTTGGTCATAACATTTCACCCCACTTGCTTCACTCTTTCAGTTCCCCTCATGATCTGCTCAAATTGAAGTGGTTATCGATGAAGAAATATACAAGCAAGGTGATAATGAATATGATAAGAATCTGAACAGGAGCAAACACAATTTGGCAAGGCCAACTGAGGTCCCCAAACCAGTAGATCCTCCTGTTCTGCAATTTACTCCTCCTCCAAGGGCCGCTTCTCCTCCCAGAGCTGCCCCTCAACCCATAAACAATTGGGACCTCCTTGATGCAATCTTGGAGCTCAGTAGGACTGCCCAGCAGCAATGCCAAGATGGTCAGACCACCTGAATTTGGGAACCCAATCCTTTCAATGGGGCTGACCCAAAGAAGCTCAAAAGCTTCATTTTTATGTGCAACATGAATTTCCAGATGCAACCCAACTCCTTTATGGATTACAGGCAGAAGGTCAATTACATGATCTCCTACCTCAAAGGGACCACACTGGAATGCTTTGAGCCATATCTCACTGGTAATCCCTGAACTGAGCTGACATGGGCCACTGGTTTGGATAGCTTTTTCAATGAGTTACAAATCATCTTTGGTTCATAGGATGAACAAGCTGAGGCTGAGATTGCTCTCAAAAACTAATTATGCACAAAAACCACAAGGCCACTTGGTTCTTCATGGAATTCTACTGACTTGCTGCACTTGTTGATTACAATGACAATGCCCTGTTTTGGAAGGCCTATACAGCCCTACTGAAGAGAATCAAGGATGGCTTGGTCCATTTCAAAAAGCCTCAGACCCTTGACCAGCTCCAAAACATCATCCAGCAGATTGATGTAAGATAATGGGAGAGAAAGGCAGAGCAGGCCCAAGAGGGTTCTGCCAAGCCAAAAAAAGAAGGAAAGTCAGACAAGCCCAATCCAACTAACACAGACAAGTCTGGCAGCCCAAAAAAACTCAAGGGCAAGGGCAAGTACAATTCTTTGTCCCAGCTGAACCCACCCAAGTATGTGAACAAGCTTGGTAAGGATGGCAAGCTTCTCCCTAAGGAATGCCAGTGACCCATCAACAATAATCTTTGTCTCTTGTGTGGTGCTGACAGTCACAAAGTTGCAGACTGCCCAAAGTCTACTAGGCATGAGTGACAATGACTCCTTCAACCCCCAAGGCAGCTACTGCCTCAGACACCAAAGCCAGAAGCTTGGCTAAGGTAACTGAGCCAAAAAAATAGTCTGTGACTCTTCAGCCTCTGAGCACCCTGAGAGTTGCATTGAGTTGGCTGGTGCTAGTGGTGAGGTTAAGCTCAATGCTTCCACTTTATTTAATCTGAACTCTTCAATAGTTTACTTCTCTTCCAGTTCCATTCCTAGTTCTTCTGATACCCCATTCAAATGATTGATTAATTCAGGTTCCACTCATAGTTTTATAGAATCTACTTTCATCCAAAATCATAGTATACCCACTCATTCTATCCCTCCTATCCCTCTGAAACTATTTGATGGTAGTATGAACTTGGTCATTACCAAACTAGTAGAAATACCTATCTGCTTTCCCTCAGGACACACACATTCCATAGCATTTTATGTCACATTGTTAGATACATCCATTTTGGTAGTTCTTGGACACAACTGGCTCATCTGATACAATCCATTGATTGACTGGGTATTGGGCAGTATTACATTCCAAACCACCTCTATGGAGTCTATGGATATCCCAACAGCCTTGGTCAAGCTTGCTCCTGCTGCCTCACTGTCACCTGAGTCTGGATCCACCCCCAAGCTGGAAGCTCCACATATAGCCCTAGTTAATGCAGCCACATTCATGTGCACTTGCAAGCTAGAAGGTTCACAATTTTTTTGGCTCAACCTCTCAGCCATAGATGCTACTTTGGCTCAGTCAGCTAAGGTCTCCTCCACTCCATCTGCTTCAGTTGACCTAGAAAATGTCCTGGAAGAGTATCATGACTTCACAGATGTCTTCAGCAAAGCTAAAGCTGAGACTCTAGGACCACATTGACCCTATGATCTCAAGATCACCCTGGAGGATGGCACCAAGATGCCTCATCCACCTCTGTACTCCCTGTCAACTTCAGAACTAGAAGCTCTCTACACATTTTTAGACAAATATCTGAATATGGGTTTTATCTGGTCCTCTACATCTTCATATGGTGCACTGATCCTGTTTGTCTGTAAAAATGACAGCTCGCTTTGGCTATGTGTTAACTTTTGGGCACTCAACAAAGTAACCAAGAAAGACTGCTACCCACTCCTGCTCATCTCAGATCTTTTGGATGCTCCTTGCAAGGCTTGAATCTATTCTAAAATCAATCTTCAGCATGTGTTCCATCTAATCCAAATCGCCAATGGTGATGAGTGGAAAACAGCATTCAAGACTTGGTATGGGTCGTATGAATGGTTGGTCATGCCTTTTGGCTTGTCCAATGCCCCTGCAGCTTTTCAAAGGTTTATGAACAATATCCTCGGTGACCTATTAGTCATTGCACAGTTGTATATATTGACAGTATATTGGTCTATTCTGACACTATTGAACAGCACTGAGAACACATCTAGGAACTTTTACAATGACTCAGAAAACACTGTCTATATGTCAAAGCTAGTAAATGCAAATGGCACAAGGATTTGGTTGAATTCCTCAGTTACACCCTCCAAACCAATGGACTCACTATGGCTGAAGATAAAGTCAAAACCATCTGCAACTGGCCCAAACTGAGAAAGGTCAAAGTTATTTAGTCCTTCCTTGGCTTCACTAACTTCTATTGTCATTTTATTTTCAATTACACAGACCTCACTATACCCCTTACTCACCTAAATTGTAAAGGTGTACCATGGGCATGGACTGAAGACTGTCAAAACTCTATTGACTTCCTCAAAGCTGCTTTTACCTTGGCACCCATCCTCATGCATTAGGAACCCAACTGAATTCTGGTTGTGGAGACCAACACTTCTGACTATGCTCTGGCAGCTATCCTTTCCACCATAAAATCTGAAGGTGAAATTCATCCAGTAGCCTTTCACTCCCATACTTTTTCAGGTCTGGAGCTCAATTATGATGTGTATGATAAAGAGTTGTCAGCAATATTTGAGGCTTTCAAACATTGACAACACTATCTGGAAGGCTTGGCCAAACCAGTAGATGTCATTACTGACCACAAAAACCTTAAGTATATTTCTACCACTAAAGTGTTGACCTGTCAAAGTACAATCCACTGAGTCTTGGTCCCTTTGGTCATACCAACCAAAGTCTGACGTACCATATTACAAGCTACAGATTCCCAAGTCTTACAAGTACTATTCAGTTCAGCTCAGCTCAGCTCGGTACATCACACTTTGATTATATTCTTCATAACTTGCTCACTTTGCTTTGGTTACCCTTGGTACATGTACGGGCATGTATGCCTGCTTTTCATATATTACTCTTCTTACATCCATACTTTATATTCTCGTTTCCATGCCTTGTGCAACATTGTTGCATATCTTATGGCACCCCATTCTCTATATAAGTAATTAGGCCTCATGTATGGATTCTCCATTCAGATTATAGACTAAGTTAGACATATGCTACCAGTACTTAAGTTAGTAGTCCAACCATTCAGTACCAAGCATCTCAGACCTCTACCAAACATCCATCCAAAATCCAGTGGCATGGGCAGGAGGATTAGCGCAACACAAGAATATTGAAGCTGACACCACATCTGAACCTCGGCTCACTGGACTGAGCCAAACCACCTGAACCAAGACCATGTGTGCATGCACTTAACATGACCCATCAGCAGGCTCATTGGTCCAAATATCTATCTCAATTCAACCTCAAAATTCAGTTCCATCCTGGAAAGCTTAGCACCAAGCCTGATGCTTTAACTAGATGATGGGACATCTACCTAAAAGAGGGATGTAGCAACTATGGAACTATCAACCTGCAAAACCTTTGGCTGATCTTCACATCCTCACAACTTGTAGAATCACTTTGTGCAACTCAACTCATCATTCCAGCTCTTCAAGCAAGCATCATCATGGACTCTGAGACACTTCATTCTAACACCCTATCTGCACTTCCCACAAATCCTATAGCATCACAACATCTTGGTCCAGACCCAAAGCTGAACCCAAGATGGATGCAAATAGAAGATGAATTTCTTTGGCTAGACAACCAAATATACATACCCAAAACTAACAATCTCAGATTATAAGTACTTCAGTATAAACATGATCATGTACTCTTGGGTCACTTCAGTCAGAACAAGACATTGGCCCTAATTTGCTGAGAATACACTTGGCCAGGCCTTCAAACTTCAGTTGTTGACTTCTACAAGTCTTGCACCACATGTATGCATTCTAAATCACAGCAACACAAACCCTATGGCTTTCTGAAGCAACTCCTGATCCCTGAGAGACCCTGGAATTCTATTTCAATCGATTTCTGTCAAAGTACAATATACTGAGCCTTGGTTCTCTCGGTCGCAACGACTGAGGTCCTTCCATTAGTCCTTGACCTACAGGTCTTAGGATCACATTCAGCTCAGTTCGGTTATATTCTACTTCACTCCATTTTATCCTTTTCACTCATTCGCTTTGCTTCAGTACCCTTCGGTTCATGTATGGGCATGTATGCCCACCTTCATTCTTTCTAGTACTTTTGCTCCACATATCTTCATCCTAGTTTCCATGTTTAATGCAACCCTGTTGCATATCTTAAACATTTCTCTTTTCCTATATAAGCTACCCATTATCTGTATGTATTCTGCATTCAGATAATCGACTTAGTTAGACATACATCCTCTAGTTCTTAAGTCCCTTCATCCACTGCTTGGTTCCAACAACCTCGGTCACTAACTGAGCCTCATCCAAAATACAGTGGCTCGGCAGATAGATAGGTGCGATGCACGAGCGTTGAAGCCAATGCCACATCAGCCTTCGGCTCATTGGACTGAGCTGAACCACCCGAACCAAGGGTGTGTTGTGCACACACTTAAGAGTATTATCTGAATCACCCATCTATCTGTTGTTATACTACTCTCACAGTCATGCCCCCACATACTAGAGCTATAGCATGAGCTGAACACAGTCAGCTCACCCCTATGGTCTTACAGCAAAGAGCACGAGGAATGTCCTCTACACCACCTCTCCGCTTCGGTCATAATGCTTCGCCCTGGTTGCTCCATTCTCTTGGCTCCCCCTCACGATCTGCTCAAATTGAAGAGGTTATTGATGACAAACTGTACAAGCAACAAGGTGATGGCAAATATGAAAATAACCCAGATAGGAGTGATCATGACTCGGCCAGGCCTCCCAAGGCTGCCAAACTGGACGACCCTCCTATTCCA
>QFEC01021349.1:13045-27015 GCA_003316585.1 Gomphus bonarii | reverse complement strand
ACCTTGTCAATAGCGTCACCCTCACAGTATGGAGTCAAGGGAACTTGGCTTCAACTTATGTGTTGCACCCTCCCATATTGTCTTGTCTTTGATTTTGGAGATGGGTCACAGAGAGGTTACAGAGTAGGTTTATGGAGAAAGATCACAGAGGTATTGAGAGTGAGACTAAATCAACATTCAAACTAGAGAACTAGCTACAAATATATGGAGGATTATATACATGTGAAGGCCTTGTATTTAAGAACAACAACATAGTCCAAATGCAGGAGAAATAATATAACAGACTATGGAGTTACTACAAGGGGAAGTGCATCAAGTGGACAATAGAATATACTAGAAGATGATGCAGGGAATGACAGAGGTGGTGATGTGGACATCCATATGTCAGAAGTGATATGATGATGATGATGGAGTGGGGTAACATGTGTATGGAGATCATGTGAGGACCTCAGAGTGAATGTGTTTGTTGTGGAGTAGTTCAGAAGGTTGAATATGATTTTGACATGACTTGGAGGTGGATGACTAAGGGTGCTAAAGTAGAGATCTATTGGAGGGATCTGGGAGCTAACACCCATCTCCCATGTCTCCATGCTGGAACTGTCAACCCTGAACAACTTCCCTAATTGAGTCTCCCTACCTCAACCTCCTATCATCATTGATGGTGAACCTGAATATGAGATCTCCAAAGTCCTCAACTCCAAGATTGACAAGTGTTATAATTGTCAACTCCAATGGTCCAGATACAAAGGCACCAAAGACAAGACTTCTTGGCTTCCAGAATCTGAGCTTAGCAATGCTGCTGAAATTATCTCCAACTTCCACCAAGCCTACCCTCACAAACCAGGACCTGTACACTTTGCTCAATAAAACTTAAGTCACAAATAAAATATTAATATTGTTATTAGATTGCTTCTGCTACAGCATCTGCCTCAGGATCCCCTCCCAAACCCTGACCCCCTAACCCATCTAAAACCTCTCCCTAAATCATGTACAACTCCTGCCACTTCATCACATCCACCACCTCCAGATCCTTGGTGATCCTTTTTAAATCTTCCCTGAGCTCTAGGTTCCCCTTGGCAATTCTCTTGTTCTCCTCCCTAAGTACCTGGACCTCTACACCCAGAGACCTCACCTCCTCCACCAGTCCCTTAAGGAGTCCCCTGAACTCCAATGCCAGAGCCTCCACACTCCTTGACCCAAGGATAACCTCCACCTTACTCTTTTGAGTGACTCTGTTTTGGAACCCAAGAAGCTGTGACAAAACTTTGGTGTGAGCAAGGCCAAGTCAAGTTCTTTGACAAGATACAGTAGGACAATAAAAGGCACCTGCATAGGCTATTTTAACAGAAAACCCAATTACAAAATTATACTCCAGAGAATCACATTACCAGTAATGAAAGAGTATTACAATAGTGATTAGTATGACCTCAAGTAGCCATGTAAAATGATTCTACTGATACTGATCTGGGTCTTTGTCCAAAGATAATATTTAAGGGGGTCTTGTCAGGTACTTGATAACTACTAGAAATAACAGTTTAAAGATTTAGACTATTAGTTCTACTCTAGTTTTTTATTTTTTATATTCCACTTTATCTATTGTTTTTCTGGTTTAATGCTTATCCTAATTTTTATCTATTTATATTTAAGACTAGCTTTCTACTTTGGTAGTAAGCTAAGATTTACTCTTCAGAACAAACCTAATCAACAGGTCTTTGGATCAATTACCTAAGTAAGACTTCAGTCCACACTTATGTGAGTGCTTAGCTGCACTTGCTTAATCCTGCAGATTAATGGGTGATAAAATGTTGTTTTATTACTGCAAAACTAGGCTTTATTTATACTAATTTTGAGCTGATTATATAAGTAACTAGGAAGGCTTCCAGTAATTAATGGTAGTTCATGGAAGGTGATGGAATGTGCTAGAAGCCTGTAGAAGTCTCTGAGTTACCCTTGGAGTCATTTGTAGAAATAGTAAATAACTTTCTCATGACTGGTAGTCTTGTGACTAGTCAGGTCACAAAATATTAATATTAATGAGCTGTGCTTCTGGGCTGACCATAATTAGTATTGAGTAAGCCCAGGAATTTGTAATACATTATAGACTGAGAAATTAAAGCTGGGTTACTGGTGCCATTTCAATTTATTAGATAATTGGCACCAGAGTTGTTGTACACTGTGGGTCCAATTGTAGAAATGTGAGATTAGAATCAGTTTCTGGTTATTCCTCAGGCTTTTGGTGAAAGTCAAGTTAATTGCTGTAAGTAATTCGCTCTTAATTGGCCAAAATTTATTTAATATTTTTTTTCGGTAGTCAAATAAGACTGATTTGATGCTTTTTCCTTTGGAGGGAGATGTTTGAACTATGTAGGCTTGTTCCTGTCTTGCAATCCAAATAGAATACTTCTTCTAACTTATTCTAAGTGATCCCCAACAGAATCCCCTCAGGCTCCTCCAACTCCTCCCATGCCTTCCTCTTTCCCGTGGCTTTTGAATTCCCAGTTTGCCCCTCCTCAGAATCTCAGTGTTATCCTCCTCCTTGGAAACCTCTGAGCCTTCCCACTCACCCTCCTGTGATGGAAGGCATTTGGCCTTCTGCTCTTGACACCAAGTATAAGAAGTGCTCTTCCCTGAAGACAGCTATACACAGACATCTCCATGCCTGCAGCAGTGTCTGCAGGCTGCCCTATTACCCTGAGACCTCAGCTGTAATGACCTTATACAGGTTGGGGTAATTTTAATATAAACCCACCAAGTTGTTGGGCTGTGATTTCATTCCACTGCATATGTATGCTAACTTTGATTATGTAAGCTATACAGCACAACCTTGGGGCTTGTCTTTGCCTTCCATATTGACAAGCCCCAAAGGCTCTGTTGCTGTGTGTGTTAGTTAGAAGTCTTCTACAAGATCTTCCCTGCCAACACAAGTGGCCTTGAAAGTCCCCTGACCCACCTGAGCAGCCTCCTTCCTCACATCTTGTGCCTGCTGATTCAAGTACTGTTAAAGTAATAGAGGATGTGTTGACAAACTCAAACACAGACTAATACACATATGGCACAGCAGGACTGTGCCAGACTCATACACAGATGGTGGAGTATAGCAAGCATCCATGCAGGTGCTTATCTATTAGAACTCAGATATAGTACAGTAATTACCCTAGTACCATTACTATTTCCAACACTCTCATATAATGGTACTTTGGTCATCCTCAAATAACTCCCACCTAAATTGATAACTGCATTGTGTGGGTATCCTCAGAGCCTGAACCAGTAACTGATTCTGATCTTGAAGGAGTTCAACTCAGCATGAACAAGTATGTGGAGCAAGAAGCAGCCTGGTCCTTAACCTCCACCTCAGCTTTTCTGACCTCCTCAGCCCTTTGGGCTTGTTCAGCCTGCAATTGTTCCTCTACCCTTTGGGCTTCTTCTGCCTTACAAGCCTCTTCAGCCTTCTGTTCCTCCTCTTGTTTCTTTGGGCCTCTTTGACCACCCATGCTTCCTCCACTCTTCATACCTCCTTGGCCATCTGATCCTCCTTGGCCAGTAGCTGAGCAAGGTCCTCTTGGATCCTTTGGATTGCCTCTTATATGCTATTAGGCACACTCATGACTAGGGGCATACTTGAACAAAAGTAACCTCACTATGTCCATATATATCTATTTTGCCAAGTGATAACCTCCATCTCTCACAGTAATATCCATGTCAATCACTACTAGAGTCTTATGGCTCAGCCCTAATGGGGAGATGTGGGTGCAAGAGGACTTCAGTGTGAGTATATACAGTGACTCAAAAAATTGTCCCAATGTTTGCACTTTCTGCTTCATGGTCACATAGCATCACAAAAAGGCCAAACAGAGCCAATATGTTGGTGTATGTAAGAGAGGTCTTGTTAAAGGCTACATGTGAAATCAAGAATTATGTAATTTGATGATGTTTCCATGGAGATACAGCCAATTCATTTTGGGGACTCATTGGGACAATTATTTGACTGGGCATCAGAAATATCATAATCTGATGGTGCTTGGTTCCCATGACATGGGAAACTTGATGGATGGTTATCAGGATGATTGTACCTTACATGGTTCCTGGATCCAATGTATTTCAGAGGGGCCAGCATTCTCAGGATCCCCAAATTCAATATGCATCCCATCTCCTCTGCTCAGAAGGAAAACATCCACTCCCTTTCTTCCAATGATCACCCTGCATGTCATATTGCCTCCAAACTTGATGTTGGCAGGTCTACCATCTTCATCCTTTTACAACTCCTCACTTTGGAAGATCATGGGGGGATTGGTATATCTCAGATATGAATCAGATGTGTGTGATTAAGGGTGCTACAATATAGGATATCTGAGATCTATGAGGGGATCTAGGATCTAACAGTTCCCCCTTTCATCATCATCTTCATGTCACCTCTGATAAATAAACCTCCGTGTTAGCAACTCCATCATTAATTGCATCACATCCCCAAGGGTAATTGTCTCAATGTGAACACATACATTTCAGTGAGGGTCCAGTAGGACTTTGGTGAGCCTTGAGTAGGTGTGTGACTATAGGTGCTATGATATTGGATGTCTGAGATATTTTGGAGGAAATCTGAGATCTAACACTCACAGGCTGAAGTTCAAAACTAACAACTGAGGATGACTGAGGCAAGCCCACTCAGTCTGGGATAAGATAGCTCAGTCTAGGACAGACACACCTTGGACTGAATGCTCAAACTTTGGCCTAGGTACCAGGGGAAGTCAGCTTTAGGAATGCTGCATATTTTGATTTGCATACCTTAGGGCCCAGGAGATGTAAGAGCAACCTTCACTGGTACTGAACTCAGTACCTGTTGGGAGCTAAAACACCAGGACACCACCCAGCCCTGCTCTTCTACCCTAGGCCTGACAAGGGATCCCAGACCCCAATGCCTACCCACAGGACTATTCAGATACTGGCAAGGGAGGTCCAGAAGTAAGTATATAAGGACTAACTAGATATATGAGCTTGGCTTACCTGGTAAGGGAGGTCCAGAAGAGAAAAAACTAAGGACCCCCTTACCTAAGCAGCAACTGTATAGTTACTGTGACAGTGACTGAGGAAACATGTCACTGTCAGGAAAGGACAATAAATAGAAGGGAAGAATAGCAAGAGAATGAAGAAGAAGGTAGAGGAGTAAGGAACAAAGGAAACAATAGAGGATAAGGGAATAAACTGGTGGTCCCCTGACAGGAGAAGGGTTAGGTATGTTGAGGAAGGAGGGCACAGACCCAGGACATATAGATGTATTAGAGGGCTCACTAGCAAGGGATCCTTAGGTTTCCCTCTAGGATTTTCCCCTCATTAGGTGAGACCCTCCTCCTACTGTACACATTATAGCAATTAGACTTAAGATTTCTCCCTCATTAGCACTGCATGAGTAATCCACAGGCATACCAAGGGTTGCACACCATCCATTTGATTCCATCAGCTCTACTACTACCCATATGCTTGTATACTGGAACAAGTGCTGGTTTGATAAATACAAGTAAATATGATTAAAAATAGGATAACTCTTTGGAATACTATTTCTCTTATTCTATTTTGTTTTTCTCTTTGTTTTCCCTTGTTTATCATGCATATACCTAGTGTACTACTATTTTTCACTTTTCTTTACTCTTTTTATCTTTCATTTTGTAACTATGTAATATAATTACTTTTTCCCTTTATATATATCTATAACAGAAGCTAGCATCTCATCAGTGGTGTCATTGAAATTGTAGGCTTGACAGAGATTCTCACTCTCCTTACAACACCTATTGTACTAACACTACTATCCTCCAACAATGCTACTCCTGCTGCCCTTAAACACCAGGCATGACAACAGTTTTGTCATTCTTGACCAGAGAATGTATTTTTTCTAACAAGCCCTGGGGTGCTCTTGGAATGGAAATTGAAGTTGGAAATCCTTGCCATGCAAATGAATGTGGAATGGGCTTGTCTAAAAGTGACCTAGGGTGTAGGAGAAAAGGCTAGATTATCAAGGATGGGCAGGTATTGGGTTTGAGAAATTTTACTGTCAAATCTATATCTATTGCTAGTTTAGTACATCTACAGGCCATGAAAACCAAATGAATATACCAATGGTATAAGAAATACCACCCTTTTTAACTCCCACTATGACTGGAGGGAAGAGGTCTTGTCTGGCTTATTCTTATCTCAACATGCAAGGTTCCATGTAAGAACTGCTTCTTAATATATTCCCCATATACTTCTCAGTCCCAGCAAGTTTTGGACTGTTACAGGTCCTCTGATGATACCAGGCAAATGCACAGTGTTCAACTTCATACAGTAGGAAATTTACAAACATGAACAGAAGCTCTGAGGGTGAGATTGGCCCAGAGATGATAGGCTGTTATAAAGATTAATTTGGAATATAAATGATAGACATGAACTGTACTCATGGAAAATTCTCCAAACTGTATAATAAATGATAGACATGAACTGTACTCATGGAAAATTCTCCAAACTGTATAAAAAAAAGGGGGAAATTGAAAAATTTTCCTTGTCAGTCTTGCCTTGTCTACTTGAAGATTGGTCCCAATCTGTATAATCTGAGAGGGAGACATGATCAACCAGATAAATATCTGGAAATACATCTTTACAGAAGTAGATGAAATCCTCATTATTTGGGAGATGGTATCCAATTAGTTCAACCTTACAATGTAGGACCTAGTAACACCACTTTGACCTAGGAATATTTGGAAGGTTTTCATGGTATATGGAGTGGAAGCAGTTGACAGGTATATTTAAGGGATGATAAGAGGGCAACACCTTGAAGGTGTTAAATGTTATAAATAAAGGACTAAATGATACTGTTAAAAATAGTTACATAGTTAAAACCACACAAAAACTAGATAAAGACCAAAAATAGCATAAAAAGACCAGTTATATGCATGGGACATTAAAGAAAATAGTTATATAAATCCAACACAAAAAGATTCATGGTCCTAGCTAAATTCCCCATCATTCTACAATTATTTTACTTGTGCTACCAGTACAAGACTCAGTTCATGGCACTTTAGTGCCCTGGCAGCTAAAGGAGGGGAAGGTATGGAATGGAGATACATACATGAACAGAGACAGGCTTAAATACTAAATGAGAACAGGGATAAACAACCAGACTAAGGAATGAGGAATAAAGAATATATCTATTAAAAAATAGAGACAGGGAATGTATGTCCATACATGAACTGAGGTTACTGAAGTGAGAACCAAACATGTATGAGGAACTTTGTGATAATCAAAAACATGTGAACTTTGGTCAGACCAACCAAGTGAACTGAGGCTCAGTTGGATTGTACTCTGACAATTCATTGGACCACTTGAACCTGAGGAGTTTTTAACCCATGACTACCTAGGAGTTCAGCTTTGAAGATAGTATATTCTTCTGTTTTTTCCCATGTATCTCCTTAGTACCTTACTCTCTCTCCCCACTTTGTATAGCATTGTTACTGCTCCTGCTCCCCTTTTGGCAGCAGGTTTCCTGTGTAGACTTTGACCTCTGCTGTATCTGCTTTGTCTTTGACAAGTGCTAGATCCTTGTTCTTGGGGATGTTGATGTCAAATTTTCATAACCATTTAGATCCCATAGTGACTGTTTCTATTTCTCCATGTGCTACAGCTCTCATGTGCTGCAACTTTATGAAGGTAAATTTAGGAGAAGGGGGGATGACAAGAGGGCAAGAAGGGAGTTTGAATATTGCAGTAACATATAGTCTTGCAATCTAGCTTTCTCTTCACTGCTACCATGTTCCCCTCCAATAGATCTCCATCTTAGCACCCTTAGTCATTCACCTCCAGTCACCTCTGAGCCACATTCACCCCCCAGAGCACTCCACCACCAACATGCCTACCCCAAGCTCCTCATGTGATCTCCACACACACATCACCCCACTGTTAAGAATGGGCCAAGGCAAGGTTCTTGCTTAAGCTTGCACAAGGTCCAGAGTAGGGCTTGGCTTCAGCCTATGTGCTGTGCCATCCAGATCTCATAATATCCCTAATTTCTGAGAGCAAATATTTAGTCTCCCTCTCAATACCTCCATGAACTCTCTCTGTAACCTCTCTCCATAACCTCTCTCCATAACCTCTCTCCACAACCCCTCCATAAACCAGCTTCAAAATCAGAGACAAGATGATGTGAGAGGGCATAACACATAAGTTGAAGCCAAGTCCCTTTGACTCCATACCCTAGGTTCAACTTCAACAGCTCAGACCCCTCAAGACACCTTCAGACCTTACATCCTCAACTCTGGACTTAACAAAAGGTGTTCATCAGGTGTCTTTGAATATCCTACCCCACAAAAACCCATACAGAATGTCAGGGAATGTCAGGTGATTCAGATACACTATGAAATTTCAATTGTTAAAGTTGTAGTGAGAGTTAGTATTTCATGGAGAAATTGATAAATTGTCAATCAGTTATCTCAGGTAATTATTGTTGTTGATCATACCAGGACTTGACCTCTAATGATGACAGTTAGCAGTGGAGCGCAAGTATGGGGATTGATAGACCGTATTCACTGCCCTTGTTGACGTGTGATATCATGCTTATTCAGATGGAGCCTCATTGTCAATTCCTTATCGTAGAGTTCTTGCAGTAGCGAATCACAAGCTCCGAGTAGATAGTAGGCAGACCTTTCCAGCAGACATTTTCGTCGCAGAGCTTCGCAAGTTTGAGAGGCAAGAGTTCAAAGTCAAAAACTGCAGCTGGACTCAGCTGAGGGTTCACGGTATCGCCCATTCCGTTATATAAAATTCCTCGAGCGGTGGTGGTGTTATCCGTTGTGCCCCTCCCCGAGCCACCTTCCGTAGGGTCCCAATACGCACCACTGCTGCAGCCACAGTCCTCAGGGTTGAACCCTTGGATGGCATTAAGTATGGAGGATGGACCCCTTTGTGAGAGAGAGTCATATGTTCCTTCCAAATATATGTTGTTCGCACGCCGATCATCCCCAATCTACACCTACCCTGTGAACTTTAAACCTGCCCAGTAAAATATGGAAAGCTGAGACAAAGTGCTGATCGCATGCAGGTCCATGTGCTCTAACACATGTCCATCAGATTTACAGAGTCAGCTTATCCTCCCCCCCAAAAAAATCGATCGCTGTTCCATACCATGGAGGTACTTGTTTTCGATTACATAAGGAGGTCAGGCGGGGATCGGTACCGAGGTCCGTTCGAGTCCTTTTTTGTTCTAGTCACCATTTGCCAATGCATGGATGATCCTGCGCAAGGGCGGTCACTATGAAGGTGGGTCACTTTCTCCCCATTTCGTGAACGCGCCGCTAGACGGCTGATGCTTGGGCTTCAGTTTGGCAAGCAAATCCAAGCTCAGAGGATTCCAGGTGAGCGTCTACCCCTGTTGTATATCGCTTATGTGGATCTCGTCTCTCTCGCTCCTCTCTTTCGTTTGGCACGGCATGCAATAACTCTTTTTGGCCACGATGCAGGGTGGTCCCAGTATTATCTAGACTACAAGTCTTTGAAAAAGATTGTCAGCTCGCTCTCCAAGAGCAGACCTGCTTCTGAACCCGGCTCGTTGGCAGTCGGGATCAGGCCCGCAGATCTCTCTAGTCAAACAGCGTCGTTGCATCCACCCAGACAGCCCCCGCTATGGCCCTCCTCGGAGATAGCCACGCCCGGATCTCTGAGCGCCGATTCGCTGCTAGCCTTGCCCCCCACAACCACCGACGACGAGCGAGGATCCGCGTTCCAAGCGCACAAAGCGACATTCTTTTTCAAGTTGGAACGCGAGCTTGAAAAGGTACAGTTTGTTTCCCGATCCACACCCCCCCTCTTTGACGTTGTAAAAACTTTCATCCCGACTGGAGAAAATATTAGATTAACACGTTCTACTTGCAAAAAGAAGCCGAGTTGAAACTGAGGCTGGAGACTCTGTTGTCAAAACGAAAAGCGGCCGCATCGAGATTCTTGCCTGACGGCGCCAATGACACGCTGGCTGCAAAGGATCACGTGGAGTGGAAAGCTGTCGAGGAGGGCTTCCGGCTACTGGAACGAGACCTTGGAAAACTCCAGGTAATATCCCCTACGCCGGGACAGTATACGATCTCATCTTTTTCTCTCAGCAATTTGTGGAAATTAATGCAATAGGCTTTCGCAAAATACTTAAAAAATGGGACAAGCGATCCAAGTCCACGACGAAGGAACTATACCTTGCTCGACAAGTAGAAGTGCAACCAGTATTTAATCGACAGGTCTGTGGCACTTGCTGTTCTCCATTGTATTGTCTCTGACCGTTCGCTCCCGATTCAGCTTCTAGCGGATCTCTCGAATACGGTGACAGACTGTCTCGTGGACATTACAAATGTGTCCATTGATCCCGCCTTTGAAGGCCCTGCGGTGACAGACATGATCTTCAGCCACCAGATCACCCTGGAACGCACCGCTCACATGAGCACCTTCAATGACCTCGAGGCTAATCTACTACAGGCGATATCTGTGGGTGACGAAGGCGCTGTGCGCGACTTGGTCCTTCACGCCAAAAACCTTTTGGGTCGGGAAGGAACCCTTGTCAACCGAATTCTATGGAAAGCTGCTATAGAGGCGCTACCCCAGCTAGCAGACATCATCATGTCGTCGCCTGACACTCCTTTTGACTTTCGTTTCATCGACGATATTAATGGCCGAACCTGTCTCCACGAAGCTTCGATCGCCGGCGTACTTCGACTGGTAGATCTGTGCCTTTCAAAAGGCGTCGAGGTTGAACGCGCGGACGTCTATGGTCGCTCGGCGCTCCATTACGCGTCCATGAATGGCCACGCCACCGTTTGTCGACGCCTCCTGGATGCCGGTGTCCCCCCCGATGGCGCTGACATGGACAACTACAGCCCGCTCATTCACGCCATCATCAGCGGCAGCGTCGAGTGTGTCAAAGTGCTTCTCTCCGACCCTAGAGTCAGCGTGGCCCCTGCTCCCGACACAGCCGACCTCATTCCGCTTTCCCTTGCCTGCCAGTTCGGGCGCGTGGAGGTTGCGCTTCTCCTCACACAGAATGGCGCGCGGAGCCTGGCAAATAGTAACGGCGAATACCCGATGCATCTTGCGGCCGGCGAGGGACATGCCGACGTCTGCAGGCTTCTGGTTGGCCATGAGGGGTGCGACGTCAGCGACAAGTACAACGAGTGGACGCCGCTATTTCATGCGGCTGCTCATGGCCATGAAGAGTGCCTCAGGGTTCTGCTCGATGCGAAGTGCAAGGCGTATACGCGCGACGAGACGGGGCGACTGGCCGTCTATTATGCTGCGTGGAATGGCCATTTGGGATGTGTCAGTGCGCTGCTTGCCGCGCTAGCTTATTCTCCAGGGACTGCCGATCTCACACACGTCCGAAGTCCGATCTCTATATCCCCACTTTCTGATCTTGATCTCTCTGGGGATGGTGACACTGATCATATTCCCTCGCTGTCGCTGCCTCCGCCCATCATCCCGTTCCGTGTCTATGGCCATAATTATTTGGACAAGAATATTCTTGTCCAGGTAACGTTGGGTCATCCGCTCGTGAAAGGGGGCTCGGAGTCTGACCCAACTTCCGCAATACAACTGATACCCCGGATAGTGGGCACAACGACGTTTGAGTATCCCCAGGCAGCGCCGTCATTAAAGCTGGTGATGACGTCGCTTCGGGACACGGCGTCCGCACACCACGCCGTATCTCTCCCCCTCAAACGCAAAGATCCGTTCCAAGTGTTTACGTTCCAGTTACAGAGTCTCGCAGACTTGTCTCTGGAATTCTCTGTCTACCCAAGCTTCGGCTCAAAGACATTGGGCCGAGCAGTAGCGCTGCCAGCCACGTTTGACAACATTACGACACGTTCTGGCTATGTCCTGCCGGTGCTGGACCACCGTCTGCATGTCATTGGACAAGTAAACGTTTTTTCTTTCATAATGGGTTTATGGGATTTGACTCATTGGGAACACAGATTTCCTTTGAAGTTTGTATAATTACGCCGTTTCACGATGTCACGTTAATGATCGGAGGGGCGGTGGAGACGTACTGGAAGTCGATGTCGTTACCTCCTGCGGGGAAGACAGCAAAACCGCCGCGGTCTGGTCACCGCGTTGCTAATTCGACACAGACCTCGCCGTCCGTGTACTCGCTTACACTCGGCGCGGGGACGGGTAGCATGACGCTGTCGTCTCAACGGGGGGAATATGTCCATGCCGTCGTTCAGGTGACTCGCGACATGGTGCCGGTTGTGTTTTGTGGGTGGACTCTACCCTTTGATGGTGCTGTGGACTTGGGCGTGGCGGACTTGACGTTGGCGCAGCTCCTTCGACTTGCGGAAAGGGAGAACTTTATCCTCGGCACACAAAAGCCCTGCCCAACTTCGGCGTATGATTGGGCAAGGGCTCTTAGGAGTTACTTGATCACGCTGAAAGATTTACTGCAGGTAACTGTGAAATTTTTTTATTTATATTCAGTCAAGGTCACTCGTGCGCTGAGACATGTCTTGCGTTTAGGTCTTGCCATTGGAGCTTGGGCTGAGTATTGAGTTGGCGTATCCGACTGCAGCATTGCGTGCGCAGATACCACTGAGTCGCAGCCACGATCTGAACACGTTTGTGGATGCTGTTCTCTCTACCGTGTACTGCAGCCTGGCCGGGGCGACAAGTTCTGGGGAGCGGCGAAGCATAGGAACCGAGTCTCAGCGCAGGAAGCTCGTATTCTCGTCGTTTGCACCTGACGTCTGCGCTGCGTTGAATTGGAAGCAGCCTAATTGTAAGGGGGTGTTGTTTTCTGGTCCGAGAATAGCCTTCTGACATACACATATGTGATCGTGTAGATGCCGTGTTCTTTGCGTCCGACTGTGGTGTTTGGAAGTGGCCTCCCGAGGCGGACTTCACGTGTTCGTTGAGGGTGGACAGGTCCGACCGACGGTGCGCAAGCGTGGCGGCTGCTGTCGACTTTGCAAAATCGAACAACTTGCTGGGCATTCTCGTGAATGCGTGCATCTTGGTGCGTCGGGCCGTGCTTGTTGTTCGAGGGAAAAGTAGACCTTTTTTTTTGTTGACCGGTATTCGTTGCAGACCAAGGTTCCCTCGCTGATGCTGGGGATCAAGGACGCGGGGATACTATTGGCGACGTTTGGGGTGCGGGACAAGATGGAGCAAGGGGCACAGGACAACACGGGGGTCTTGGATGCTGTGATGCGGAATGGGATGTTGACGTTTGTGGATCCAGCGACGAGGACTATCGTAGTGTAAAATGTATTCTATTAAGGTCTACTGCATGCCCATACCCGGCTTGATCACGTGATCAAAGCGTTACTAGTCCGTGACAAATGGCAATTTCCTTGGGCAGTTTTAATTTTCTTGGGCGAGATGGCTATGACCATTTCTAAGAGACTATAGGTTGCCGATTTGCGCTGTTGAAATGAGGTGGTGCAAAGAATCCGATGCGAGTTCGTATACTCTACACGTCATACCGCAAGCTCTTCAGCATCGGAGATCTCGGTCAT
Organism: Gomphus bonarii; assembly: GCA_003316585.1. Lineage (NCBI taxonomy): Eukaryota > Fungi > Basidiomycota > Agaricomycetes > Gomphales > Gomphaceae > Gomphus > Gomphus bonarii. The sequence goes on along the minus strand of QFEC01021349.1, from coordinate 13,510 downwards.
CGGGCTAATTCTTTTTGGCGCTAGCAAGGAAAATGTATGGCTCATGTTAAATTTCTGACCAGGTCACACTTGGAAGTCACACCACTAGATCAAGCCGAATCGGCGAAAGTATATGTGTCACGTCACACGTGATCACCAGACACCCGACGATGTCCAATCCCTCGTCGTCACACGCAGCCGCACTTGAAAACCGTATAAATAAATATAATAAAGAACTCGAGCTGAAGAAAGCTGCTGCTGCCATGGCATCTTCCCACGGGAGGGAAGCGACTGTTGAGGAAACGAGAGGCGCGATCAGAGAAGAGCTCAAGCACCGTTCTCATCCCGTTTACGACGGCTATGGCTTTCGTCCCCTGTCGGGCGCGACGACGCCTCTGAATCAGAATCAGAATCAGAATCAGAATCAGCCCGCCAATGCCAATGCCCACGCCCCATCGCCCATCCCCGACGTCAACGGCCTCGGCT
>QFEC01021349.1:0-12821 GCA_003316585.1 Gomphus bonarii | reverse complement strand
TGGCTGCTGCAGTCCGCACGCTCCTCGAGGGCATCGGCGAGGATCCGGATAGGGACGGGCTGCTGCGCACGCCTGAACGGTATGCGCAGGCGCTGCTGTGGATGACCCGAGGGTACGAGGAGCGGTTATCTGGTAAGAAGTCTTTGCTTTTTTGTTTATTGATTTGTATTTTATTTCTTTCCATCCTACCCCCGACGCGACGTCTCGATTGTTTCATTTTGTCATTTGTTTCGTTACAGATGTCATCAACGACGCGGTGTTCGCTGAAGACCACGACGAGCTCGTTATCGTCAAGGACATCGAGTTCTCGAGCCTGTGCGAGCACCATCTTGTCCCTTTCACCGGAAAGGTGCGTCTACGGTTTCTCTCCCCCGCCCTAAATCCTCCCATTTTTAAGCCCTTACTTACGCACACAACTTTTACGCACAAACCGTTTATTCTTCCTCCACCCCTTTTCCACTCTCCACCACCCTTCAGGTGTCCATCGGGTACATCCCCAACCGCCTCGTGCTCGGCCTCTCGAAGCTCGCACGCATCGCGGAGACGTTTAGTCGCAGACTGCAGGTGCAGGAGCGTCTCACCCGCCAGATCGCCCTCACCGTCGAAGAGGCCATCAAACCGCGCGGGGTTGCAGTCGTCATGGAGGCCACGTGAGTAACGCGGGTTTTCCCCCCCTCCCACTCTCATGGATATGTGCAACGTCAGTTGACGACTCCTCTTCTTCCCGCCATGTCTTCTTCCCGCCATCTCTTCTTCCCGCCATGTCTTCTTCCCTCCGCGTCTTTCATCCCACCCCACCCTCACCTACCCACATAGCCATCTCTGCATGACCATGCGGGGCGTCCAGAAACCCGGCGCTATAACCGTCACGTCGACCATGCTTGGCTGCTTTCGATCGCAGCAAAAGACTAGGGAGGAATTCTTGACGTTGATCAAGCATTAAAAATAGAAGAAAGACATATTCTACGTGGTCATCTTCAACATGGTCATCAGCGTGGCATCTAGTAGATCTCTTTATTATTTAAAATAACCGTCCTCTCCACCGCATCATGTTATTCCCAGACATACACACACACATGTATTCAACATACCGTACAACCGAAGTTCAACCTACGTTGTAGCAATCTATGATTCCTTTTTCGTTCACTCATTCACAGCACAGCTTTAAGCTCACAGCCAAATCAAACCAGTGTTTTGATGATACAAAGAAAAACAGCGACAAGGACAAAAAATCACAATCAAAATCAAAATCAGTGTAAGAAAAAATATAGGGAAAAAAGGAAAAAAAAAAAAAAACAAGGGCACTCTCACTAGGTATACTTGTACACAGTTGCCCCCTCAGTCTTTCCTTGTGCGCCCCGCCCCTCTGTCCCCTTTGGAATCTATTCTACTCGAATCCAGCGCCGATTTTTGCACCGCGTCATCCAGTGCATAGCGCGATGTACGATTGATCCTCAGCCGTTTCGGCGGCTGAGCTTCCGGACCCGCCTCAGCCTCGTCTTTTTCTCTTCCACGATCTGTGAAAAAGTTTGGTTCAGCACTGTCAACCCCCCCAAAGTTATCCATGAGCTGTTATTCATTCCATACCTGAAAAGGTCCGTTTCCTCGGATTCTCGTGCAGACGTGCATCGTCTCTCGAGAACCCGCCGCCCCCTCTGTCCCCATTGAACTGCTCGTTGCGGGATGTGCCTCCCGCAAAGTGACCGCCGCCGCCGGCGGACCGGGGTGGCTCATCCTCGCGACCGCGAAAGCCGTTGGCTGGATGTCCGGAACCTTCAACGCTGCGGATGTTTGCACTGCCGCTGCCGCCGCCGCCGGGATGGCTGCTCGGGTGATTGGTGCTCGGTGAAGATGTAACACCATCGCGTGCGGACCACATCCCGCGCCCGCGCGAGTCTCCCCGCATAGGGCCGAAATCATTGCGTGACGTACGGGAAGGGGGATCTGCCATGGCTCGTGGCGCCGACGGCGGAGCAGGCGTATGTTTAGGTCCTCCGGACGGTTCGGTAGATCGGGACGTTTCCAAGGGCTAAAGGGCAGACATAATGCAGTCAGGTTTCAACGCCTCGCATGCTAGATGTAAAAAAAAGTAATCCTCACTCTTTCTCGTTCTCGCTCCCGCTCACGTTCACGTTCCCGTTCACGTTCTTGGATTTCGGGTGGGCTTCTCCTACTATCCCCTTGTGGGCTGCTGTCGGGATCGCGGTCCCTCCGCCTACTACGCTCGGACTCTCTGGGACGATCTCGCTCCCTCTCGCTTTTGTGGCGCGATCCTCTATCGTCACGATATGCAGGATCCTTGTGCCGAGTGCTACGTTTTGATGCCCTGTCCACCTGAATTGTATTAAATAAGCAGCAAAGTTCGAGCGTGACAGCGCTAAAGCGACGTACCTCATCATCAGGGGCTCTACGCCTCTTTCCCAGATGATCTTCACCGTTTCCACTTGAGAATGACCTATTACGCGACAGGTCAGGTCCGGTGGGTAGATCGTCAGGTAAGGTGTCCCGACGGGGATGCGAAGGTGGTTCACGGCCCACAGCTGCTTCGCGATCTTTGCTTCGAGATACGCTCGGATCACGACTCTTGTCCTTATCCCATTCGCGCCTATGGCGGTCGCGTTCACGCTCACGTTCCCGATCTCTTTCACGGTCGCGATCACGATCAGGGTCTCTGATGCGATCCGGGTCCCTACTGCTGGGCATGCCAGAACGGTCTCTAGGGCTTCTATCAATCCGATCAGAATCCAACCCGCTGCGCTGGGTGCGATCCTGACGTGGCGGAAATGAGGTGCGACTGGAGACTCTATCAGATCGATCGATTTCTCCCGGGCGCTCGAGACGGTTCTCAGCTTGAGCGCCTCGAGGCGGCGAGAGACTGCGTCGTCGGCTAGGTGGCGGAGTACCACCACGTGGCGATCTGGAAGGCGGACGAGATGAGGGTTGTGAAGCAAGGCGCATGTCACCACTGCGAGATGGCTTCGTTTCAGACCGCTCGTCTCCACGCTGACCAACTATCTGCTGTTTGGCTGTGGTCCTAAGTTCTTGCGCAGATGGGGTGGAGCTCGGTGCGGAAGGGGGTGGCATATCTTGTTGCGCAGCGGGTCGGGGGTGTCCGTCATCGGCAGGACGAAAGCTACGTGGTGATTGAGGGGGTTCCTTCTTAGAGGACGGTAACTGTGCTGTGTTCAACGGTGGTGGAGAACGAGATCGAACCTCTTTGGGGGTTGAAACAGCTTCACTCCGCTGTATGGAGCCTTTTTGGGTATCGTTTTCCGTCCTAGAAGCAGCCGAGGGTACTGGAGCCGCAGACGGAAGTGGAAGAGGCCCCTCTGGACCTGCACGTTTAGAGGGTGACGTCTTGGCTTCGGAAGCTGCTGTCTGATTAGTAGGACCGGAAGCTACTTTTGTTTCGGCATTGACCGTCTCCTCTGGTTTGGGCGTCGAAGTTTCGCTCGTATTGTCTAGACGGTCTAGACGTATGCGTTTAACAACTTCAGGTCGAGGAATACTGTGGCAACAATTGTTAGAGCATGAGTTTCCGAACGGCGTGGAGGCAATCATCCTGACCTTTCAAGTGCGAGTTTCATTGCAGCTGCCTTCTGGCCGTCAGTAGCGTCACCTCCGCTAACGGGTCCATTGCTATGTAATTTCACATCGCCGACAATTGCTCCATTGCCTGGTCGACTCGGAATTGTAGGAGGAGCAGTGGGAGCAGGGCGTTTTGTAGGAGCAGAGGTAACAGGCTGAGGTTTGTCGTTGGGTGCCCCAGCTGATGGAGTCACTCCAAGGGCCTGATTGGGTCGAACAGGCGGAGTCTAAGATATACGTTTATAAACGACCACGGCGTGGGAAAAGGCTCCATACCTTCGAAACGGCGGCAGGAGAAAGCTGGGGTGCCTCCCATATCGCCTTGGCCTTCAACAACCGAGCATAGTAAGCTCCCGCTAAGATCTTGAGGTCTTCGCGATGCTCAACCTCGATGCACTTGGCCATCGCTTCTGAGATCGCTTTCCCGCTGGCAGAATTAACTGCAGCAACAGGAAAAACAGGAAGAATTTCCTGCAAGACCACGATCGCATTGTGTATGTGCATATACTCGGTAGACGCCAGACATGCGGAAAGATTCTGAAATTGTAGATCAATCCATATTGCGTTTGGAGAACTCATCACCGGATACGTACAACAGCAAGTTTCTTATGCCATTTATTGTGCAACTGCTTGAACTTCTCCCAATCGAAAAGCTCATCAGGCGAAAGTGATTTCTTTTCGAGCTTGCCTCGTTGGAACCCAGGGAGAATCATCCCGCGTTTATCCTTATTGTCTTGGAGATATGTTTTTTCGTCCTTGTGCCAGATAGAGACGTCACGCAGAATGCCGAGTAGGAACCGACCTAATGAGACCATAAAAAAACAACACAAGTCTGGCTTACTGCGACAAACTTACCGTAGCTACGAGCTTCGTTCGCTGTGCAGGAGAAAACCACAGTAGATACATGGTCACCCAAAAGCTGAGAAGAATCAGTATCAAGGTTTCGCAAGTGGAATTTAGTGTACCTTGTCATAGCACATCAATGTGGAGAAACCTGGGGTTCCCATCGCGTGAAGAGACCTGATCATTTGGACGCAGTAATCGGCGTCCATCGGAGATATCAATGAACGCGGATGGATGCAATACTGGATGATCTGAGTTGCTAGTTCTGCACGGTCTGAGGTAGTAATTGCTTCGTCAGTGACCAAAGACCGACACTTGCAAGATCGTACGTACCCGTAACGGTAAACCAATGTGACTTCTCTCGTTGCAATCGCTTGATGGTATACTCACGTGCGACGATATGCTCCCTCATTTCTTTCGATAACGAGTCGATTGTGCTATTGAGTCTTTCCCGCCTCGCCTTGTTAGCAGATACATCTTTGAGAGCTAGGATGTTGTCATTGGCCTCCTTGCTAAGTGCGCGCAGACGTGCGCTTTCCTGATCGTAGCGACTGAATGGAGGGGCGATGTCAAAAAGTGACATTTGCCAAAACGTCACGTAAAATGCGGGCCTAAAACAGAGTGTTGAGTTGGTGACCGACCTCCTTGCGCAGAGTACACGCACCCAATCACATTGACAGCTTTTGGTGGTAGTACCTTTGCTACATCTGCGATGACTGGTTCCAGCATCGGCAGCCAAGGTGTGTCAGTCTGTCAATTGCTGTTTCAGATAGACGACTATCTTTGAACAAAAAACAGACGCAAACCTCCATAGGTGTTCCAGTACTACTTACCACTGCGGCTGCTGGGCTACTTTCTCTTGGAAGATCAGAATTGACTAAGGCGGGCGACTGATCATGTGTCTTCTTTTGTTGAAGAATCTTGGCCTTTAACCGCTTCTCAGCTTCTGTAGCGTCTGCCAATTTGTTGACATCGTTCTTCTCATTAAGTATAAGTGTATGAGCCTAAATGAGTCCAACCAATCAATTTAAACAAAGATACAGAGAAAAGTGCTCACGAAGATTGCAGCGTGAAGTTTTGGTCGGTAAATCTCCATTACCGTAGGTAAATCAATTCCGTATTGGCAGCAAAAATCGTACACTGAGGGTAAGAGAGAAGCGTACGCCTCTGGGGAAAGAAGCGATGACAGTAATTCGATGTACTGGAATAAATTTCCCTGTACCTGTGGCAGTCAAAACATTTAAGTCTGTCGCTTCAAGAAAGTAAAGAGAAAGTCACACACCGCATCATATGAACTGGCAATGGATTTGAGGTGGTCCTCTGGAACAGTGAACACACACGTCTGACGGTGCTGCGCGATCAGGATCAGAAGAGACAGCATCAAGTCTGAGGATTGCATGGAGCTGATGAGCCGTTCACGAGACTTGATGGAAACTTGGGGTCGTTCTTCCAGGGCACCTCTTTCCTCAGAAGCGACAGCTTCGATGCGCAACGTCGGGCCACCACCCATGGCAAGGATCTGGGAATCAGTTGCCGTTGCTAGAGGTTTGATACCCGTCATGCGATAGATCAGCTCCTGAAGCACGATTAACTCATTGGATTGATTGTTGCGTAATTGGTGTGCAACGTATTTCAGAACGTGTTCAGGGTCCATGAGCGTGTATTTCTTGTGTACTGCGCCGGTAAAGGCCGCAAGACCTGTGTCGAGCTTAGGGGCTAGTGTTGTGATGGAGGTTATATTGGGACTAACTTTGCAACCAGATCGACGCGTTGGTACCATCATTCTTTACGCGCTGCTTTGAAGGGTCCGTGAAAGCATCCATCAAGATGTACGAGAGGACATCAAAGCCCATATTGATCACATATCGAAACGCATCGATGATCGTGGCGGCCATATTCTCGTAAGATTCCACTTGCTTGATGATGTTCGTGAAGACGATGCAGGGGTTGGAGTAACATAGTTTAGCTATGTTCCGTGACATCTGTGATACGTTCTTGGTCGAGAGGCGGCGTAAGACGCCCTTCGCCTCCCTGTCAGCTTCCACGAAGGTGACACGCAATTCTGGGTGTTTTTTGTACAGGCTTTCCTTCCATTCGCCATAGAGGGACCAGCGAGTCTGAACGTCTAGATGCCGAACAACCCCCATCCAAACTTCAACAGAACAAACAGCATTGGATCGCTGCAGGGATATTGTAGGAAGAAGGAATTCCCGTGTTATCCTTACCCATAGGGATTTGACAGCATCAGGGACAGTCTATGCGAACCAAGTTGATAAGACTGATGAGCAGAAAAAAGTAATGGCACCAACCGGCGCCGTCAGTTGCACTCTTCCGACTCTACAGAGTTTGGTGACGAATGCAAGATCCCTGGACACCTGGACCCCCAAAAATTGGAGTAGGGGGACAAGTACATCCTCTATGTCTGACTGCTCGGTGCATCGAGGAATCAACATGTCCCAAGGAGGATAGAAGAATACAAACTCTGAACTCGCCGTATTTGGAGGAAGCGGGGCCAAAAGCGTGAGGACTCGTTTACGTGGTGAAGGCTGGACCAGTCCATTGGCACCATACCTGAGGCGGGGTGTAGTGTTACTGCGCACAAGAGCCTGGTTCGGATGGGAAATGGTTTCGTATAATGGCTGTAAGGAGACACGCAGCACTCGCAGAAAGAGGTCGGCAACCTGTGAATATGCAGCAGACATCCATGGGAATTTGGTGAGAATGGCGATGGATGGTCTGAGGGCTCCCAAAGAGAGAAGCGCAGTTAAGAGACCAAGTTTCTGATTGGGAAACTGCTTCTTTTCAGCAGTTGGCTTTTTCGCCTCAGTTCCAGTGAGTCTTGATCGAGACGAGTTGTTGACAGCGCTATCATCCGTAAGTGGAGCAGCAACAGCCAGGGCGCTGACTTTGGCCGCAGCAACACGGTCCGAAATACTGTCCTTGTAACGTTGATGGTACACGGACTCCATGTCCTCATCAGATGGCGAGAGCTAGAGGTCGGTGGTCAGCGTCAGTATAATGCAAAAAGTAATATCTGTGCTAACGTGGGGGTAAATGTCTTCGAGAGTGATAATCCCCTCTCTAATCAGAAGAGCTGCCGTTACATACAATGCCTTAGGCGTATTCTCGTCGACATCCTGTGCCTATATGACTATTGTGAGAATGAGAGAAACGCAATAGAGACGGTTAGGCAAAGACCTGGTAATGCGCGAATTTGAACCCTAAAACCTCGGCACAAACTTGGGCCTTGTTAAGGTTTCGAGGTCTACTGAAACTGCTGCCTTCAGCTATTGTCAGGGTCTCATCTAGGGTTTTTCCTTTGTAGCGACTGGTTTTCGCTTCATCCACATCCATTCCAGAAGTACTCAGCTTGGGCGTCTGAGTCCGATGCCACATAGAGGCCTTCAGCAAAGCCAAGAAGAAAGTGTAATGTGTGGTTATGTGTGTGGTCAAGACGTCAAGGATAAGGTCCAAGGCGCGACTAGGATCCAAATCAAAATGTCCTATCAGACCAATCACCTTTTCCCAAGCAGCATGGGCACGTGTTTCGATTATCTCTGGATTTTCCGTGGGCAGAGCTGTGGAAGAAGAATGAGGGGCCCCAATGCCTTGAATGAGTTCGGTGGAAAGCTTAGTATATCCTTCCGATTGCTCGCGGAGCAGATTGAACTTGTTCTGCTTGTAGCTAGATAAATGAAAACCTCGGTTATGGCAAATTATCACTAGGACGAAAATGCTTACAAGAGAGCAGTACGCATACGAATCTCTTTTTTGGTCATGACCTGACTATCCCCGATTAGGTTGATCACTGCTAGAGTCGTCGTGTCTAATCGTTCTCTGCAAACGCGTACTTCAACGATGCGTTTCCGCTATGGAAATGCCAAGTCAATAATTCGTATAGAGAAGATATCGGCTCACGCTCACCAGTAGTTGTCTTAAGAACTCATATAATAAATTCTTGCCGACTTCGGCACGCCGCTTTCGCTCCAGGAAAGGTACGAAACAGGTAGAAACATCAGAATGTTTCTTGTCAGCTAATGGACTCCTTGTCGCACTATCTTCTTGTAATTCGCTCGTCTCCGTTTCAGCACTGAGGGAGGCCTTGGCAGCATGGAGATGCTCCTCCACCTGAGTTTCAACAGACCAATAAACGTCAACTATATGTTCTCCAATGGCCACTTTTGGCGGTATTTTTGGTTTGGACTTTGGCGCTGGATCTGGTAACAACGGGGTTGCTTCGAGCAGCCGCAGAAAGAACGAAACGAGTTGAGGTATGGGGATTGGTTGATCACAGAAAAGCTCTAGAAGAGACTGTATCAAGGTGTGAAAGGCCGCTAGGAGTGTATTCGGAGAGTTTGTGTCATATTTTGCAGCATCTGACAGGTGAGGTTTCAAGTAGTCAAAGCTGTGGCGTCGCTGTTCAGATATCGAAATGGAGGTTGTGATTGAGTAAATACTAACCACTTCTGTTCTCCGTCAAGACTCCAATTCAAGACGAAACCCCTCACTGTGGAAATTACTGTTGCAAAGGGAGATGACGACTTCATCGCGCGACCAAGTGGGCCACTGCGTGCAAGAGATGATAGGTTCCTGTAGAGTCACGTGACGAGACAGAGTGGCAATACAAGTGAATACAAGGGGTTATTTCTATCAGATGCGCGTAGGTCTACGCAGACAAGTCGAAGCGGGTCGTCGTGGGGACACGTGGAGGTCTTGATTGCGAGTGACCGAAGACGAGGGTAGATTACAACTAAGGTGTCTTCGGTCGTAGATAAACCGAAGACCAGTGAAGATCACGAATAGAGGATAAACAGAAATGAGGAAACAGAGTGAAGATAGTATGAGAGTTTCGCTCTGTAAAGTACAGTATGTAGTTATTCAAGACAGCTGCCACAACCTCAGTCTTTCAAGCATCTACATCAATCTGTTCAACCAGCCATGAACGACTTCAAACCAAGCTGTCTCATTGCACCACAGGCGACGTATGCTTGCAGATAAAGAATTGTGTCCTTGACCACAATGTCTGCAGCGATCATACATTAGGAGATGACTTCGGCTCTCCCGGGTTGTTTTAAGGAATCCGGGAAAGAATGGCCTGCACACAACCTGGAATTCGAGCGTTAGCAATCTTGATTGCTTAATTTCCATGATCGATACAGTTCAACCGCTCAAATTCTCTTCGCGCAAACACCAGGAAAGCAAAGATCACTGACTCCTGACTCGACAAAATAGATGTAACTTACCAAAATAAGCGGGTGGACCTCGATCCAGCCTCCCACCGCCCATGACGCACTAGGTCATATAGCTCGCTAATGGCCAGAGACCGAGCTACGATATTTGTGGGAGGGAACGTTTAAGGCAGGTCGTTGAAACCGTAATCAATAGCTACATTCTCCATGACGTCGCATTCATGCAATATATCCGGGTGAGTCGGCGGGACTTGCACCAAATGTTTCTCGTTGTTTTGGGGCACCTTGGTTTGTGATGACATGCATCTGAGGAGTGAACATATTTCAGAGAGTCCAGGCCATGCGCTAATGTAAAATTTAATGGTTACCTCGGGCAGAGATATTTGGAATGACTCTTGTCCTTCCATTAGGATACACGACTTTGACAGGCTCCACATTGGGGGCATACAATCAGGTTGAATATCTGGTGATACTAAAGTTGAGCTTATGTGAACAAGTCAGCACAATGCTCCGCAAACGTCAAAGCGACCATGTTGATGACGATGGAAAGCTTCGTCTCGTCTGTGGCAGTAGTGAGACATTTTATATATTCAAGGTTATCTTGAAATTGTTCAAAGGTATGAACTTGATGTCTTTGGGTGATTTGGCTTCGTAACAGAAAGGTGGTTGTAATGTGTTTATGTCATGAGTTCCGATGGCGATAAGTGTGCGCTGACATGCCCAATTCCGGTGTAATTTGATATTACGGAGAATAGCACCAGCAAATTTGTTCGGTCAGCAATAATGTCTCTAGTTATAGAAAGGCGAGAAAAAGGACAAAAAGTGCAACCTCGTGTGTCAGTGACAGTTAATACTTCCTCTCCGCCGGGAGGAAGGACAAGCCTATAATTTGGTAATATATCTTTTTTGAAGGAAGATTCGTAGCGCGCAATCGATGCTCTATAAGCAATATTAATAGATTATATCTGGACAAGCGAACCAAGTTCACAGAGATTATTAAAGAAAGGGCAAGTTTACTTCTTTGTCAGGATCAAATTTCAGTTGCTATAAAGAATGGGCCATGGGCTAACAGGATGATCAGAATACATACCGAATGCTATATAGGGAAGCCACGTTCAATAGATTATAACACTTGGTCCGTTGTAAGGCATGGAGTTAAGTAGCAGTTGGTCACGAGGCATCTAAATGTACATCCTTGTCAAGCTCGATGGCGAACTTGAAGCAGAGCCGGGAAAGTTTCTCGGTAATTGGCAATGCACTTCAGGATTACAAGATGATAAACATCGATGCTCAGAGTACTGGTGCCCGAAGGAATCGCGTGTGACGAGCCACATACCAATGATTACGTAACAATCATACGCCCGGTTTGCAACTCAGCTCCTGGACCATCTAAACTAAACAAGGGTCTCCCAAACGACGAAGTCCAGTGAGCTATGTGTTTTTATGTTAATTAGATGCGTGGAAGACTCCACTATTGCTCTGACTCGTTCAGTGGCATTCATTTAACACGAAATCGAATGGATTCGTTTCCCAAAACGTGGATGTACTCATGACGACTTTTTGTTTCATAGGTGCATCGTCAGTCATCATGTCCGTTCAAAACAAAATTCTTCGCACCGCGAACGCCCCTTCTGGACCACCCGATGAGACTGAGCTTAGTGTGGCTCAGGCACTCTTAGACTTAGAGAACAATGTGCCAGAGCTAAAGGCGGAATTAAGACCGTTACAGATTTCTGCTGCTCGGGAAGTGGATGTCAAAGGAGGAAAGAAGGCGATTGTGGTGTTTGTTCCTGTACCACAGCAAAAGGCATTTCGAAAAGTTCAGGCTAGGTAAGAAGAACTCCTAGATTATTAGAAAGTAGCTCATGATGCATATCCAGGTTGACTCGTGAGCTTGAGAAGAAGTTCTCAGATCGTCATGTTGTTTTCATTGCCCAGCGCCGGATGCTACGCAAGCCCACCCGAACGTCGCGTGTCAAACAAAAGAGGCCCCGCAGTCGTACTTTGACAAATGTCCACGAGCGGATTCTTGAAGACCTTGTCTTCCCTACAGAGATCACTGGAAAAAGGACACGCGTCGGTATCGATGGCTCGAAACTTCTGAGGGTGTAAGTGTTTAATATTGACGTGGGAAACAACGCTCGTGACAATAATGTCCTCTATACAGTTTCCTGGATGCTAAAGATGCAACATCCCTCGAATACAAATTGGACTCGTTTTCTTCGGTATATCGTCGCCTCACAGGCAAAGATGTTGTATTCGAATTCCCAGTGACTGTGTCGGAATAAGGGTCTAGAGGCTTGATCTATATATGTGCTTATGAACCCCAAACACATGTTCAAAATTGCATGCACTTAATAAATCTACCCTTTAAATCCGCTTCAATATTGTGGCTTCAAGTTTGATGCTGTCCATTGTCACTCGCGTGACATCACGCCCCTAAGTCTTCAGTATGCCCCCGTTGTAGCTATCTCCTGCGACGTCCTTCTGCTTAAATGTCTTACGCAGTAACGGACCCCTATGCGGCCCACTCAGATAGTCCGTCGGTAGATTGTAAGGTGGTGTTAATGGGCAATACAGGTATGTTTGAGATTGCTAGGACGCGTCTTGGTTGCCACCGTGGAAATCCAGTGCTGATGCTTCCAAAAGGTGTAGGAAAGACTAGCCTTCTTCAACGATACACGCGGAACACATTTGACCCCGTGACGACGCTATCGACTACCGGGGCCCTCTTTGTCACGAAGAAGGTGTATGTAGATGGTTTGAAGGTGAGATGGCCGTGTTCCACCGTTTGCCGAATCACTACTGAATCAATGAATAGGTGAGGCTTCAGTTATGGGATACAGCGGGACAGGAGAGGTTCAGAAGTATGGTACGTTCGTCAATTTACGCTTCAAGCATAAAATTGTTCGAATTTTAAGCTTCCTCTAGGCTCCAATGTATTATCGTGGCGCAAATGCGGCCCTCCTGCTTTATGACATCACGAATGCTTCTACTTTTGAAGATGTGAAGGGTTGGCTTGAAGGTATGACAGTTGTCTACATGTTCTTGAGTGATTATACCTCAACATACGCCTAGAGCTAAAAAAGAACGCGACCAATGATCTCATTATATATATTGTCGGGTCAAAATCAGATCTCGTTCACCACCGCCAAGTTACAGAAGATCGTGCCCGACTGTCGTTGCACACTTGGTTTCCCC
>QFEC01021319.1:0-14819 GCA_003316585.1 Gomphus bonarii | reverse complement strand
CATTGCTCATCTCCCTCTTCCGCTCCTAAGTATTGAAGCTCTTGTTGTTGCTGACAGTAATCTCCCCTGCATGTTTGATGCCAACACTTTTATTTGGAACATCATCAGCAAAAAACTTATTGATATGCATGAACCGTGGACCAAAGGATCAAAGTACCAGAGTGACAAGCTGAGTGAGTGAGGTTCTCGAAACCATAGGTTATGCCAACTTGTATTTTTGTATTTTACAGTATGCTTCCCTTCAAATGATGTATAACATTGGTCCTGAAGGTGACATGTTCATTGTATACTGCAACAGCGAGGACAAACCAACATGGCATAATGCAAGGTGTGCAGACCAGCCTTGCACCAACTGCATCAAGTGGGGGAACACATGCCTGCATCAGGTTGTTGACCTGTATGGTGATGTGGACCTCAGGGCTTGCATGTGGTGCTTGTTGCAAGGTGTGGGATGCTCAATTAAGCAGAGGGTGAGGGGAGCAAGGGGGCCTAGAAGCCCAAAGAAAAGTTCAGGTAAGGGGAAGAAAAAAGCTGGTGAGGTTAGTGAAGATAATGAGGGATCAGATGAGATGAGGGTAGAGGAAGCCCTTGAGGTAAAGAGTGAGCTATCTCCTGAGGTGAGGTTTGGATGGGGCAAGGTGAGGTCAGGGTGGCCAGCAAGGTCACCTTCTTTTCAGCCTCCAACTCCTTTGCATCCCATCATCACACTGGATGCTTCCCAACCTCCAGCAACATCATTATTCCTTCCTTCTTTGCCCGCTTCACCACCACATGTTTCTGCTCCATCAGCAGCAGCCCCAAACACCTTGTCAGTTTTTGCATTGACAGATGCAATTCAAGATCTGAGCAAGGTCATGACACAACTTCAGGAAGAGTTTGCTGAGGTTAGGAAGGAGGTGGAAGGCCTGAGGGCTGAATTGGCAGAGGTCAGAGAAGGGCTGGATGAGTTGAGGGAGAACAGCTGATATCATAGGAGGTTGGTGAGGAAGCAGTTGGAAAAGGATGAGAGGAAGAATTTGGAGAGGTTAATGAAGACTGCCAGGGGTGTAGATGTTATAGATAAAGGAATAAATGATACCATTTTTAGATGGGTACACAAGTAAAAAAAACTAAAAAATGGATACAACTAGGAACTAGTACAAAAACAGTATCTATATGCACGGGAAGTCAAATATAACTAAAATACAAAGCCAACACACAAAGATTCTCATCGATAGCTATATTCCCCACAATTCTACGATTATTTTACTTGTACGATTGACATGGGGCTCGGTTCGTGGCACTTTAGCGCCTCAGTGGCTAAAGGAGCGGGAGGCATGGGATGGAGACAGGGGATGATCAAAGGGCACTAGGAACAGCGGACATAGTGGAAATTCATTGGAAATGGTACTGAAATGGAATGGGAGAGATCCAGAGAAGTTTGGGACAAAGGAAAGACCAGAACAGGCGCATACATGTCGTCACCAAGGAACGCCAATGGATCTACTGGTCCTACAGCGTGCTACTAGTATTAGGTAGCATATGAGACATGAGAGGATCACAAAAGGAAGAACTAGGACAGATTGGAAGGATCTTTTTCTATTTGCAATAGCCCAGGTATAGCATATGCGACTACCTAACTTTGTACGACGTGGAAATCCACTGCTTCTCACCAAATGTGGTTGTATTTCCTTTTTTCTCTTCATCAGTAGCTCAGGGGATATGAGATGTATAAGTACTACAAGTGTCTGTAACTAGTACACTACTGGATAATTGTTTATCAATTATTCTCTCCCTGTTCTGTTCGGCACTTCGCTAAAATCCCGATTAGGAAACACCCATTCAGACTCATCGTTCGAGTTCTGGATTCCTCCAGATAGGTTGCAGTTATATTGGACTCATTGCTCACAAAATTTTGAGCACCAGGATGTATTAATTCAATTGTTATTGGATTTACAAGTATTCCAGAAATCAGTACCAAGTTCTCGGTACCGGCGCTAAAGTGCCGGATTGACCAGACAACCTCTGCAGAGTTATATTGCCAGAACAATAAACCTCTTGCAGTTACAGAAAATATATTAACAGAAAATATATTAGCAAGGATCCCACTGGACCATCCAAACCTCTGCAGATAACCTTAACAGTAGATAGGATGGACAAGGGATTCAAAAAATGTCTAGGGCATAAATCTAAACAAATGTTTTGGTCTTCTTCTTCTTCTTCTTCTTTTTGAGCAAGAGTTAAGACATAAATGATAAGGGACTCAAAGAGTAAATGGTCCAGGCTTAGTTGGATAAGACTTGTGAAAGTCTTGAATGAGCTCAGACATGCTATCAACCTCAGTCACAAGGATCCATGAGGTTTCTTCATCTGCACCTTCATAACCTGCCCACCATACCAGATAGAGTAAGCTACAGGGACTTCTTCACCTTCTGTCAATCTTGGAATCCAGAACCTCAGCAACTTCAAATTCTGATTTGCCATCAATGATGACTGGAGGCAGAGGTTGCTGAGTATGGTTTGGAATAGTGTTGGGTGAGGTTGGTTCTAGCATTGAAACATGAAATATGGGGATGTACTGTTTTCATAAAATCTGGGAGTTTCAAAGTGACTGAGTGAGTACCAGGACATGCAATGATTTCAAAAGGACCCAAAAACTTCTTGGTGAGCTTCTTGGTAGATTGCTTTGTTCTAAAGAATTGTGTTTTGACAAATGTGAGGTTTCCAACCTTGAAGTCTGGTGCTGGAAGTCATTTGGTGTCAGCTGAGGTTTGGTATGCCTGTTGAGTGGCAAGGATAGCTCAGCAAAGTTTCTGATAAAGTTCATCCAGGTCCACAATGAAGTCTTGAGCTCTTGAAGAAGTGGGGTCATGTCCAGGGTGGATGGTGAGGTTCAGGTGGTAGCCTTTATTGGTAAAGAAAGGGGAGATTCCAGTCATAGTACTGGGAGCATTGTTGTAGGTAAACTCAGTGAGGGGAAGGAGTGAGGCCCAATTGTCCTGTTGATAGTTGCAGTAGACATGTAGGTACTGTTCTAATGTTTGATTAGTATGTTCAGTCTGACCATCACCTTCAGGATGATAACCTGAGGTGTAGTGCAACTTCATGTCCAGGGATTTCCCTAGAGAACACCAAAAGTGTGATACAAATTCTGAACCTCAGTCAGAGGTTACATGGGATGGGATGCCATGCTTTGGGAATACATGAAGTACAAAGAGCTCAGTGAGCTTGGATGGGGTTATCATGTCAGTGGTGGGGATGAATATTCCTTGTTTGGAGAATTAGTCAACAATGACTAGAATGGCTGTAAATTCTAAAGATGCTGGGAGCTGCTCAATGAAATCCATGGATATAGAATTCCAGGAATTTTCTGGAACAGGGAGCTGTTTGAGTAGTCCATAGGACTTGTGCCATTGTGATTTGTTATGCATACAGGTGGTGCATGATTTACAGTAGTCCTTGATGTAGGATTTGATGCCAGGCCAGTTGAAGTCTCATCTGACCAGTTCCAAGGTTTTGTTGATCCCAAAATGTCCTGACAAGATGTGATTGTGTTTGAACTGTAAGACTTGTAATCACAAGTCCTGAATATTGGGAACATATTCATCTGTCAAAAATTGAACTGTCTTGACTGGTCTTCCACTTAGGGTCTTTGATGGATCTGAGGTGTTTCTGAGCAAGAGGATCTGAGGTGAGGTTTTGATGAATGTCAGTTAGAATTTGTTCAGTGTCCATGAGTAAGGTTGCTCATAAGACAGGTTTGGGGAGGTTTGTTGCCCAGAGGGACAATGCCAACTGATTTTGGGGAAAAATTGGTCTGAGGTTTTGAGGGTTGACAGTGGCATTGTTGCTTGCCCCCTCCTTTAGGTAGATGTCCCAACATCTAGTAAGGGAGTCAGGATTTGTTCCAAGGTGTCCAGGTCTGAAATGTATAACAATTTTAAACTGGGAGAGGTACTCTGACCATCTAGCCTGTCATCTGGTCAATAGTTTAGTAGAACAGAAGTACTCCAAATTTTTATGATCAGTGATGATATTGATGGGTTCTGCAGAGCCTTCCAGATAGTGTTGCCAATGCTGGAATGCCTCAAGAATAGCCAATAGTTCCTTGTTGTGACCATTGTAATTGAGTTCAGGAGTGAAAGGCTATGGGGTGGAGTTTTCCATCCAAGGTGTGCTGAGAGAGAATCACAGTGAGGGCATAGTCTGATGCATCTGTCTCCACAATCAAGGGGCAGTTAGGTGTCCAATGAGTTAGGATAGGTGCACTTGTAAATGCCTGTTTCAACTTGTTGTAAGATTCTCTACATTCCTCAGTGAAGTTCCATGGGAGGCTTTTCCTGGTGAGTTGGGTAAGAGGAATTGTGATGGCAGAATAATTATTGATGAAATGTCTATAAAAGTTTGCAAAACCAAGGAAAGACTGAATGTCCTTGACTTTCTGAGGTTCCAGCCAGTGTAGAATGCACTTGACTTTTTCCTCAGCCATGGTGAGACCCTCAGGCAAGAGTATGTAGCTGAGGTATTCAACCAAGGTCTGATGAAAAGAGTATTTAACTTCTCAGGCATAAAGGTAGTGCTTCTGTAGCCATTGCAAAGCTTCTTGAATATGTCCATTGTGTGAGGTTTCATTGTCTGAATAGATAAGGATGTTTTCCAAGTAGATGATCATGCAAATGTCCAAAAGGTCACCAAATATATTGTTCATAAACCTTTGAAAGGCTGCAGGGGAATTAGATAGGCCAAAGGGCATGGCAAGCCATTCAAAAGACCCATAGTGAGTTCTGAAGGCTGTCTTTGTTAAGTGCATGCACACATACCCTTGGTTCAGGTTGTTCAGGTTGGTCCAATGAGCTGAGGTTGGACGTGGTGTCAGCTTCAATGTACTTGCATTGTGCCTATCTCTCTGCCCATGCCACTAGATTTTGGACTGATGCTCAGTAGGGTTCTGAGATGCTCAGTACCAAACAATTGGACTACTAACTTAAAGACTGATAGCATATGTCTAACTTAGTCAATAATCTGAATGGAGAATACATACATGAGGACTAATTACTTATATAGAGAATGAGTTTCCATAAGATATGGATGTAAGAATAGTAAAATATGAAAAGTGGGCATACATGCCCATACATGTACCAAAGGTAACCAAACCAAACCAAGCAAATAAACAAGAATAGAAAGAAGTGTGATGTACCAAACTGAACCAAACATACTTGTGAGACTTATGAGCATATAACTTGTAATATGGTATGCAGGGACTTCAGTCAGTACAACTGAGTGAACTGAGGCTTGGTAGATCATACTTTGACAGTACCTCCCTCTTAATGGTTGAACCCATGAAGCCAGTAAGCAGAGTTTGAACCATTAAGGTTTTGATGCCTATCTGATGTAAGTGAATGGTTTGGGGACTTTGAAATCCTATATTTGTCTTCCCACCCCCACCATCATCCCACACCACTCATGGGATCAGAAACTGATGAAGAGAACCACGCCCTTGAGGCATGCCACCAAGAGCAACAACTCGTTTGCAAGAAAAAAGGACATGAAGCATGCAAAGCAAAAAAGTATGTGGAATGCAAAGAACATGAACACATTAAGGGCATCAAATGTGAGGAGCATGAGAAGCAGGAGTGGGAGGACTGCAAGGCACTTGTGAAGGCAGCCACTACTGAGGCTGGGACTGAGGGGTCTGAGGCCAAAAAGGTGGCCGAGGATGAGCAGGTGCATCAAAATGCACTAAAAATGTTGAATTAATGAAGAAGATCCATGGCCAGGCTCCCCCAAAGAAGGATAAGGGGAAACAGAAGGAGGTGCCAGTGGCGAGCACCTTGGGTGGGGGTACTGAGGGGGTACCAAGGCCAAAGAGTATGTGGCCTCCAAAGGTGAGCATAAGTATTTTTTTTTTTTTTGATTTTTGATTTTTTTACTGATTTTTTTATTGAAGTCAAAAGATACTATACCAGTGGTACAAACCAAGCTAAGCAGGCCACCCTGCAACAATTGCAGGAAGTGGGCTGACATGTGCATCATGCCCAAGGCCAGTGCAGCTTGCACTTAGTGCAAGCTGCACAAAGCACAATGTGATCTTTTGGTCGGCCATAAGAGGGGCCAAAGCATTATTGAGGATTCAGATGAGGTGGAAAGCGAGGAGGAAAGGCCCAGGGTCAAGAGGCCAAGGGCAGGTATGAGACCAAGCGTGGATCTGGTCTCAGTGGAGGTACCAGAGAGGGTGGGTGCAGCCTTCAGCTGGCTCACCATGGCCTTTGAGGCATTCACTAACCTATATGAAATGCAGGTGGGGGCTGCAGAGCAGAAGGCCCAGGCCTTGGAGTTGCTGGCTGGGTCTATTGATGGGTTGGCAAGTATCCAGGTGGTGCGGCTTAGTTCAGGTTTGGGTTTGGG
This sequence comes from Gomphus bonarii, assembly GCA_003316585.1. Taxonomy (NCBI): domain Eukaryota; kingdom Fungi; phylum Basidiomycota; class Agaricomycetes; order Gomphales; family Gomphaceae; genus Gomphus; species Gomphus bonarii. The sequence goes on along the minus strand of QFEC01021319.1, from coordinate 8,435 downwards.
CTCAGGTCCAGTGAATAAGAATGTGGAGAAGGGTGGGGAAGGAGAAAAGGAGAAGGAAGATGGGGAGGATACCATGGAGTAGATAAAAAATGTAAAAATTATTTTTTTTGTATGAATTTGTTTGAAAATCAAGCAAACTGAAGCAAGCTGAAGCAAGACAGACTAAGAGAACTAAGAGTAAGATGTGAAAAATGACAAGTGAGATGGGCTGAGATTCAGGTAGGTCTTGGCTTAGGTGAGTGTGACTTAGTAAAATGAAAAGGGCTGAGAAGGGTATGGGGTAGACAGAGGAAATTTGTAGGGTAGAAAACTGTACATAGAATGACCATAGATAGCTAATGAAAATAAACCATGAGTAAAAGAAGAAAAGAAAACTGAATCAGATCAAGGGGACCATGGTCCCAGCTTAGCAGGGTAGGCAGAATGAAATTTGGCAATGATCTTGGATGTATGACTGAGTTCAGTAGTGAGCATCCAGGATGTTTCTTCACCAGTGCCTTCATAACCAGCCTAGAGGACCAGGTAAAGGAGGCTACAGGGTCTCTGGTGTTGGTCTACCTTTGAATTGAGAATTTCAGTTATCTCATACTCGATCTCACCATCTATCTCAACAGGTGGAGGAGGTTCCTAAACTCAGTTTGGTATAACGTTAGGAGTAGCAGGTTCAAGCATTGAGACATGGAAGACTGGATGGACTGCCCGCATATTGTCAGGTAACTGAAGAGTGTAGGAGTGACTACTGGCTTTGGCTATGACTTTGAAGGGACTGAGATACTTTTTGGAAAGCTTCTTCATCAGCCAAAGAATTGTGCTTTAACAAAAGTGGAAGAATCAATTGCAAATTCAGGAGTGGGGAGTCACTGGGTGTCAGCCAATGTCTGATACCAAGATTGAGTGTGACTGATTTGCTCTTTCAGGGCTTCATGAAGTTGGCCTAGGTCTACAGCAAACTCACAGGCTTGGGAGGAAGCGAGGTCTCTTTCGGGGTGAACTGTGAGGTTCAGGTGATGTCCCTTATTAGCAAAGAAGGGAGGGATGCCAGTTGTAGTGTTCAGGGTGTTATTGTAAGCAAATTTGGCTAGTGGTAACAGTTTGGACCAGTTGTCCTGCTGATAGTTGCAGTAGACTTGTAGATATTGTTCCAGGGTTTGATTTACATGTTTGGTTTGACTGTTGGCTTTGGGATGATAACCTGAGGTGAAGTGTAAGTGCATGTCAAGAGCTTTACCGAGTGACCTGAAGAAGTGAGAAACAAATTCACTTCCTCAGTTGGATGTTACATGACTTGGTACACCATGTGTCAAAGTATGATCTACCGAGCCTCAGCTCTCTTGGCCACAATGACCGAGGTCCTTCCATTAGTCCTTAACTTACAAGTCTTAGGATCACGTTCAGCTCGGCTCGGTTATGTTCTACTTCACTCCATCTTATCCTTTTCACTCACTCGCTTCACTTCAGCACCCTTCGGTACATGTACGGGCATGCATTCCCGCCTTCATTCTTTCTAGTACTTTCGCTCCACATACCCTCATCCTAGTTTCCATGCTTAATGCAACCCTGTTGCATATCTTAAATGTTTCTCTTTCCCTATATAAGCTACCTATTATCTGTATGTATTCTTCATTCAGATAATCAACTTAGTTAGACATACATCCTCTAGTTCTTAAGCCCCTTCGTCCACTGCTCAGTTCCAACAACCTTGGGCACTAACTGAACCTCATCCGAAATATAGTGGCTCAGCAGATAGATAGGCGCAACACACGAACGTTGAAGCCAACACTATGTCAGTCTTCAGCTCATTGGACCGAGCCGAACCTCCCAAACCAAGGGCGTGTTGTGCACGCACTTAACACCATGTTTTGAAAAGACATGAAGCACAAACAATTTTGCTAGTTCAGCTGAGGTAATCATGTCAACCATAGGAATAAAAATACTTTGTTTAGTGAGTCTGCAGACTATTACCAGAATTGAAGTGAATCCCAAGGACGGAGGGAGTTGTTCAATGAAATCCATTGAAATAAAATTCCAAGGTCTCTCAGGGATCAGTAATTGCTTCAGAAAGCCATAAGGTTTGTGTCGCTGTGATTTGGAATGCATACATGTGGTGCAATATTTGCAGAAATTGATGACTGAAGTTTGAAGGCCTGGCCAAGTGTATTCTTGGTGAATTAGAGCCAACATCTTGTTCTGACTGAAGTGACCTGAGAGTACATGATCATGTTTATACTGATGTACTTGTAATCTGAGGTTGTTAGTTTCAGGTACGTATATTTGGTTGTCCAGCTGAAGGAATCCATCTTCTGTTTGCATCCATCTCAGGTTTAGCTTTGGGTCCAGACCAAGATGTTGTGATGCTATGGGATCTGTGGGAAGTGCAGATAGGATGTCAGAATGGAGTGTTGAAGAATCCATGATGATGTTTGCTGGAAGAGCTGGAATGATGAGTTGAGTCATGCAAAGTGATTCTACAAGTTGTGAGGATGTGAAGATCAGCCAAAGGTTTTGTGGGTTGATAGTTCCATAGTCTCTACCTCCCTCTTTTAGGTAGACATCCCATCATCTAGTTAAAGCGGTGGTTAGTGCCAAGTTTCCTGGGATGAAAATGAATTGTAAGGTTGAATTGAGAGAGGTATTCGGACCAACAAGCCTGCCGACAGGCCAACACTTTAGTGGTAGAAAAATACTCAAGGTTGCTAATAGTCGGTAACAACATCTACTGGCTTGGCCAAGCCTTCCAGATAGTATCACCATTGTTTGAAAGCCTCAAAGATTGCTAACGACTCTTTATTGTGCACATCATAATTGAGCTCCTGACCTGAAAAAGTTTGGGAGTGAAAGGCTACTGGATGAATTTCACCTTCAGAGTTTATGGTGGAAAGGATAGCTGCAAGAGCATAATTGGAAGTGTTGGTCTCCACAACCAAAATTTGGTCAGGTTCCCAATGTGTGAGGATGGGTGCCGAGGTAAAGGCAGCCTTGAGGAAGTCAAAAGACTTTTGACAGTCTTCAGTCCATGCCCATGGTGTACCTTTACAAGTTAGGCAAGTGAGGGGTATAGTGATGTCCAAGTAGTTGAAAATAAAATGACAATAAAAGTTAGCGAAGCTGAGGAAGGACTGAACATCTTTAACTTTTCTAGGTTTGGGCCAATTGCGGATGGTTTTGACCTTATCTTCAGCCATTGTGAGTCCATTGGTTCAGAGGATGTAACCAAGGAATTTGACCGAATTCTTGTGCCATTTGCATTTACTAGCTTTGACATATAGACTGTGTTTTCTAAGTCATGATAAGAGTTCCTGGACATGTTCTTGGTGCTGTTCAATATTGTCAGAATAGACCAATATATCATCAATATATGCAACTGTGCAATGATCTAATGGGTCACCGAGGATGTTGTCTGTGAACCTTTGAAAAGCTGCAGGGGCATTGGACAAGCTGAAAGGCATGACCAACTATTTGTATGACCTGTACCGAGTCTTGAATGCTGTTTTCCACTTGTCACCTTCAGCAATTTGGATTAGATGGAATGCATGCTGAAGATCAATTTTCAAATATATTCAAGCCTTGTGAGGAGCATCCAAAAGATCTGAGATGAGTGGGAGCAGGTAGCGGTTACTTTGTTGAGTGCCCAAAAGTCAACACATAGCTGAAGCAAGCCACCTTTTTTTTGGATGAACAGGATCAGTGCACCATATGAAGACATAGAGGACCACATAAATCCCATATTCAGATGTTCATCTAAAAACATGTGGAGAGCTTCTAGTTCTGAAATTGACTGGGAGTACAGAGGTGGATGAGGAATCTTGACACTATCATCCAGGGTGATCTTGAGATCATAAGGTCGATGTAGTCCTAGAGTCTCAGCTTTTGCTTTGCTGAAGACATCTGTGAAGTCATGATACTCTTCCGGGACATTTTCTAGGTTGACCAAAATGGACGGAACAGAGGAGACCTTAGCTGACTGAGCTGAGGTAGCGTCAATGGCTGAGAGGTCAAGCCAAAAAACTTGTGAACCTTCTAGCTTGCAAGCACATGCAAATGTGGCTGCATTAACTAGGGCTATATGTGGAGCTTCCAGCTTGGGGGTGGATCCAGACTCAGGTGATGGCGAGGCAGCAGGAGCTGACTCAGCCGAGGCTGTTGAGACATCCATAGACTCCATAGAGGTGGTTTGGAATGTAATTCTGCCCAATACCCAGTCAATCAATGGACTGTATCAGGTGAGCCAGTTGTGTCTGAGAACTACTGAAATGGAAGTATCTAATGATGTGACATAAAATTCTTTGTAATGTGTGTATCCTGAGGGGAAGTGGATAGGTATTTCTACTAATTTGGTAATAACTAAGTTCATACTACTGTCAAATAGTTTCAGAGGGATCGGAGGGATAGAACGAGTGGGTATACTATGATTTTGGATGAAAGTAGATTCTATAAAACTGTGGGTGGAACCTGAATCAATCAAGCATTTATATGGGGTATCAGAAGAACTAGGAATGGAATCAGAAGACAAGTAAACTATTAAAGAGTTCAGATTAAATAAAGCAGAAGCATTGAGCTTAACCTCACTACTAGCACCAGCTGAGTCAATGCAACTCTTGGGGTGCTCAGAGGCTGAAGAGTCGTGGACTATTTTTTTGGCTTGGTCACCTTAGCCAAACTTTCAGCTTTGGTATCTGAGGCAGTAGCTGCCTTGGGGGTTGAAGGGGTCATCATTGCTCGTGCCTTAGTAGATTTCGGGCAGTCTGTGACTTTGTGACTGTCAGCACCACACAGGAGACAAAGGTTATTGTCAATGCATTGCTGGTGTTCCTTGGGGAGGAGCTTGCTATCCTTACCAAGCTTGTTCGCATACTTGGGTGGGTTTGGCTAGGACATGGAATTGTCCTTGCCCTTCCTTAGGTTTTTTGGGGCTGTCAGACTTGTCTGTGTTAGTTTGCTTGGGCTTGTCAGACTTTCCTTCTTTTTTTGGCTCAGCAGGGCCCTCATGGGCCTGCTCTGCCTTTCTCTCCCAGTATCTCACGTCAATCCATTGAATGACATTTTGGAGCTGGTCAAGAGTCTGAGGCTTGTTGAAACGGACCAAGCCATCCTTGATTTGCTTCAGTAGGGCCATGTATGTCTTCCAAAGCAGGGTGTTGTCATTGTAGTTGACAAATGCAGCGAGTTGGTAGAATTCCATGAAGAACCAAGTGGCCTTGTGGTTTTGTGCATAGTTAATTTTTTGAGAGCAATCTCAGCCTCAGCTTGTTTGTCCCAGGAACCAAAGTTGATTTGTAACTCATTGAGAAAGCCATCCAAATTGGTGGCCCATCTCAGCTTGGTTCAGAGATTGCTAGTGAGATATGGCTTGAAACATTCTAGCATGGTCCCTTTGAGGTAGAAGATCATGTAATTAACCTTCTGCCTATCATCAGTAAAGGAATTGGGTCGCATCCAGAAATTCATGTTGTACATAAAAATGAAGCTTTTGAGCTTCTTCAGGTCAGCCCCATAGAAAGGGTCCAGTTCCTGAATTTGGGCAGTCTGACCATCTTAGCATTGCTGCCAGGTGGTCCTACCAAGCTCCAAGATTGCATTGAGGAGGTCCCAATTGTTTGTGGGTTGGGGGGTGGCTCTGGGAGGAGAAGCAGCCCTATGAGGAGGAGTAAATTGCAGAACAGGAGGATCGTCAGGTTCAGGGACCTCAGTTGGCCTTGCTGAATCATGTTCACTCCTGTCCGGGTTGTTATCGTATTCATTGTCACCTTGCTCATACAATTCATCATCAATAACCTCTTTGATTTGAGCAGATCATGAGGGGGAACTGACAGAGTGAAGTGAGCAGGGCAAAGTGTTATGACCAAACCAGAGAGGCAGGGTAGAGGACATTCCACATGCTCTTTGCTGTAAGACCATAGGGGTGAACCATCTGTATTCAGCTCATGCAATAGCTCTAGTATGAGGAGGCTTATTGTTTGAGTAGTAAAAGACAGGAAGATGATTGATTCAGATTATACTGTTAAGTGTGTGCACACACACCCTTGGTTCAGGTGGTTTGACTCGGTCCAATGAGCCAAGGTCAGACATGGCATCAGCTTCAACATACTTGTGTTACACCTATCTCCCTGCCCATGCCACTAGATTTTGGACTGATGCTCAGTAGGGTTCTGAGATGCTCAGTACCAAATGATTGGACTACTAACTTAAAGACTGATAGCATATGTGTAACTTAGTTGATAATCTGAATGGAGAATACATACATGAGGACTAATTACTTATATAGAGAATGAGTTTTCATAAGATATGCAACAATGTTACACAAGGCATGGAAATGAGAATATAAGATATGGATGTAAGAATAGTAAAATATGAAAAGCAGGCATGCAGGCCCATACATGTACTGAAGGTAACCAAAGTGAAGTGAGCAAATAAACAAGAATAGAAAGAAGTGTGATATACTGAACCAAACTGAACATACTTGTGAGACTTATGAGTCTATAACTTGTAATACAGTACATGGGGACTTCAGTTGGTATGACCAAGTCAACTGAGGCTCAGTAGATTGTACTTTGACAGTCTTCCATTCATCCCCTTCTGCAATATGAATGAGGTGATAGGTGTGCCTAAGGTCAATTTTGGTATGGATTTGAGCTTTCTTGGGAGTATCTGAAAGGTCTGTTATTAGTGGGAGCAGTTACCTGTCCTTTTTGGTGATTCTGTTAAGACCTTGGAAGTCTACACAGAGTTGTAAGGAACCATCCTTTTTCCACACAAACAACACAGGAGCCCCATGCAAGGAGTCCAATGTGCAGATAAATCCTTTCTTGAGGTGTTCATTGAGTCATTATCAAAGCAATTGAAGCTTAGAGACTGACAGAGAGTAGATAGGTCCAAGTGGATGTGAGGTCCCATCTTTAAGATTGATCTTGAGGTCGTAAGATCTGTGAGGTACTAGTGTATCAGCACTGACTTTACTGAAGACATCAGCAAAGCCATGGTAATGTTCAGGAACATGCTGCTTAAATGCTGTCCAAAATTTCAGAGGTTTTGTCCTTAGTTGAACCTTAGGTGAAGATGTCAAGGTCAGTGAGGTCAAGTTGAAAGGCCTGAGGTCCTTCTATTTTGCAAGCTCGCATAAAATTGGCAGTGTTCACTAGAGCTATCCAAGGTGCTGTCAACTTCACAAAGGGTTTGGTGAGGTTTTGCTGTGAAGCAAGGTGCTACAAGCTTTCTGCACTACTTGTGATTTGATAAAACAATCAGAAGAACCACAATCAAGAGGTGTAACTAAACAGGTTCTAGGCATGAGGGTACATGTCAAATTTAATAATAAAGAGTTCTTTGAAAGAGTGGAAGAAATGGCATTTAAAGTGAGCATGTGAGTGAGGTTACCACAATCCTTGGGCCATGTGGTTCTGAGGTTGCTTATTATTTTTTGGATTCCATGACCATGGAATCCTTGGGCTTGGAGTCACAGCTTGCCTTAGCAGCATGAGCTTTAGGGTTTGATGAGTTGGTCATCTTTGACTTCAGGCACTCCTTAACCATGTGGCCTTTCAAACCAGACAGGAGATAGAGTCCCTGATTGATACTCCATTGACACTCCTCAGGCAGAAGTTTGCCATCTTTCCCAAGCTTTGACAAAAGGTTGGGTGTCTTGGCATTGTTTGAAGACTTCTGGTTGCTGCTGTTGTTATTGTTTTTCATCCCCTTACAGCTCTTTTGGTTGTTGTTGGAGCTGTTGGAGGACTGCTGGTTGGACTGGTTGGAGGGATTGGACCAGTTAGAGGACATGTTGGAACCTTGGGCAGGGTTCACAAGATTTTCATACTCCTTGCATTCCCAATATCTGCTGTCAATTTCCAATGTGTAGTTACAAAGCTCGGTGAGGGACTTAAAGTGAAGGAAATTAAGGAGACTGTCCTTTATACATTTGGGAAATCCCTTGTATGCTGCATGAGTGAGGGTAGTACCATTCCACTGAGTGTGAGTGGAATCTCAGGTGAAGTTGATAAAGTAGCAAGTAGCTTGATGATGATCTTTCATGACTATTTTTTAAAGCTCTATTTCTGCTTGCACAGTGTTATTGAAAGGCCCAAAATTCATTTCAAGCTTGGCATGAAATTATTCCCAATTAGAGAGCCAGGTAGGCTCAGGAAAGATTGCACTGAGGATGGCAGGTTCAAAATACTGGAGGGTGGGGCCAGAGAGGTAAAAGATGACATACTGAATCTTTGATGCACCTGTCTTGAAAGCAGATGGGCAATCTTGGAAGTTCAGCATACATTGAAGGAAGAATGTACAGAGCTTAGCTTGATCCATGCCATCATAAACCTCAGGTTTGTGGATTTTGGCTTGAGAGCATGAGTCTGCAGTGGGTGGTTGGGTGAGACATTTGAAAACCTTTTTGATGAGCTCATCTGAGTCAATATTCATATTGATGCTATGTCAGGGTT
>QFEC01021280.1:21332-36718 GCA_003316585.1 Gomphus bonarii | reverse complement strand
AGGAGGGATGATAGAGCTTTGGGAGAGGATACAGGAAGTTTGGGACAAGATAGAGCATTCAGTATGTCAGGGATTGATTGAGAGTATGCCTAGGAGGGTTTTAGCTGTGCTGAAGGCAAAGGGGGGATATACCAAATATTAATTATAATGAGTTTTTGATCATCTAGATAAGAGTAACAAAACTGGTCCAATGAGTCACTGTCAAAAAATTGCAATATCTCAACCAATAAAAATTATTACATAAACATGAGGAGACCAATCGAAATCTGAGTTGCAGGGGTATCTGTGAGAATATTCTCAGATTTTATACATTTTCATTTGGTTCATAAAATTCAGAGCAAGTGAAAGGTGCCAAACATTGGACTGGTTTTGTGAGTCACTGTACTATTAGATCCCAGATCACCTCCAACAAATCTCCACATTAGCACCCTTAGTCATCCACCTCCATGTCATATCTGAGTTGCACTCACCCCTCTGTTACACTCTGCACCCTTGGATCCCCTCTGAGCTCTTCATGTGATCTCTGCACATACCACACTCCATCCTGTCATCCTTACCACATTATCTCTCCGACACATGAACCTCCACATCACACACACAGACCTTCACATCATCCCTTCCATCATTTTCTAGTATGTTCCATAGTTTCACATGACCCCCTTTCTCATTTAGCACCACTGCATCCTAATGTAGTTCTCCTTCCACATTCAGATGACCCTGTTTCATATTAATCCCATGCCTCTGAATATATTTAAACCTCCATGTATTTGTAGCTAGTTCTCTAGTTCAAATATTGATTTAGTCTCCTCCTAATTACCTCCATGAACTCACTCTGTAACCTCACTCTGCAATCTCACTCAGTAGCACTTCTATAAATACAAGGACAAGACAATGTAAGAGGGTGTAACACATAAGTTGAAGCCAAGTCCTTTTGACTCTACACCTGGTTTGACTTTGACAGCTTGACCACTCCAGAAACCCTCTGGACAAGATGTATTTGATCCCAGACTTAACACTCGGCCAAAAGCCATTGAAGCTTACACCTACTAAATCCTTTGAAGATCTTGTTCCAAAAGCTTATCAGGAATTCAAGGATGTCTTCTCAAAGGAGTCCTTTGACAAGCTCCCCCCACATAAGCCTTGGGATCATGCAATTGAGCTGATTCCAAGTGCCAAGCCCTTTAGCACCAAGGTCTATTCAATGTCTCCCAATGAGCAAAGAGAACTAGACATATTCCTCAAAGAAAATCTAAAGAATCATTGAATCCATCCATCTAAATCACCCATGGCATCCCCAGTCTTATTTGTAAGGAAAAAGGACAGCAGCCTCTGCTTTGTACAAGACTATAGGAAGCTCAATGATATAACAATCAAGAATGCTTATTCCCTTCCCCTTGTACCAGGTATTATAAACAAGGTTGCCACTGCCAGGGCAAAACACTTTACAAAGCTAGATGTCCACTAGGGATACAGCAATGTGTGTATAAAGGAAGGGGATAAGTGGAAGGTAGTCTTTCAAACAAACTGAGGTCTATATGAACCTCTGGTAATGTTCTTTGGTCTCACAAACAGTCCAGCCACATTTCAAATGATGATGAATGAAATCTTCAAGGATCTCATCAATGAAGGTATTGTAGTGGTGTTCATAGATGACATACTCATCTTCAAAGAATCCCTTGAAGCCCATTGAAAGACTGTGAAACAAGTCCTTGAAATCCTGTGAGGGTGATGCTATTGACAAGGTCATGACAACAAGATACTTCAATATTTAATGAACTGATAAGGGGGTTTTCCACCTGGTGTAGAGGTAATCCTTAGTTTATACAAGGTTACTAGTAATAAATACATAGAAAACCCACCTGGTGTAGCAGTAATCCTCAGAGATCAAGCTGAGGGGTAACCATTACACCAGTCACACTTATATACCCTAGTGGAAAGTCACGGAAGGTCATAGAAGGTGATGGAAGGTGATGGAAGGTGGTAGAAAGTGATAGAAGGTCCTGGAAAGTTATAGAAGATGATGGAAAATTATGGAAAGTTCCAGGAAGTTATGGAAAGTTATAGAAGGACATAAACAAGAAACAACAACTGATAGCAATCTCCAACTGAACCCTGACAAATCCTCTGCTCCAACAACTTATACTTGAAACCAGAGCAATGTGTATTTGAACAACTGGAGGTGGAGTACCTTGGACTTATCCTTTCAGCAGGGAAGGTGGCAATGGACCCAGTGAAGGTAGCAGGAGTATGTGACTGGCCAATCCCATGCAATGTCACTGAAGTGAGATTCTTCCTGGGATTTGTCAACTTCTATCATTGATTTGTGGACAACTTCTCTCACATTGCCAAACCCCTGAACAATCTCACCAAAGCCAATACACAGTGGTCTTGGACACCAGATGGACCAGAACAAGTTGCCTTTGATGAACTTATTACCTCTACCCCTATCATTGTCCTCCCAGACCAGACCAAGTGCTTCACCTAGAAACAGATGCCTCAACATATGCAACAGGTACTGTACTCTCTCAACTCTGCGACAATGGAAAGTGGAGACCCATTAGCTTTGTCTCAAAGAGCCTTTCAGATACAGAGCACAACTATGCTATCCATGACAAGGAATTACTCTCTGTCATCTGTGGCCTAGAAGACTGGCATCATATCCTAGAGGGAACCAAGTACAAAATTGAGATCCTCAATGGCCACCAAAGCCTCACCTACTTTCACTCTGCACAGAATCTAAACCACCACCAAGCTCACTTGTAACTTTACCTCTCTCATTCTGATTTTGAATTGATTCACTGTCCTGGTCACCATTCAACTAAACCCAATGCACTCTCAAGACAGGTATATCATAAACAGGGGGAGGAAGATAATCAAAACCAAATTCTACTCTAACCTAACATGTTCCATGTTAATGCCACAGATGGACAACTAGCCAATGGTAAAGCTGACAAATTTCAGTATGACATTGTCAAGGCACACCATGAATGATGCAAGCACCACGGGTCACCCTGGTCACTGGAAGACAACTGAATTTGTGTCTCAGAGCTATTGGTGGCCTGGAACGGGACAGTACATTGCCAAATACATAAAGGCTTGTGATCCCTGCAATAGGACCAAAACCTTTCCTGCCTCCCCCATTGGAAAACTTCTCCCCAATTGTATTCCAGACTGCAGATGGCAGGTTATCACTGTTGATCTAATCACAGAACTACCTGTCAGTCATGGCTACAATGCTCTTCTCATCATTGTAGATTGCCTCTCAAAACATACACATATTATCCCCACCACATCTGATATGAACTCAGGAGGAATTGCTGACTTTTCCATGACCATGTTTGGAAGCTCCATGGACTACCAGAGGAAGTCATCAATGTAAGGGCAACCCTTCTTGGTACTGACAAAGGAGCCTATAGCTCATCAGACACTAGTAAGGGGAGGTCTGAAAGTGTATATAAGCATAGAAACTCCTAAGTACAGGAGATTGCTCACCTAGTAAGGGGAGGTCCAGAAGAGAAAAGACTGAAGCCCCTTACTAAGCATGCAACTATATAGCTACTGTAACTGTGACATGACTCAGTCATGTCACAAGGGGAAAGACAGGACGATGATAAACTACCAATGAAGGATAGCCAGTGAAGAAGGGGTAAACATAAGGTAAACAAAAGGAGGAAATAGAAGGGCAGAGAAATGAAGCTTGTCCCCTGACAATCAGTGATCATGGCACTCAATAGATCTCCCAGTTAATGTGAGAACTAAATAAGCTCTTAGGCATCAAGGTTGCTGCCTCCACAGCCTATCATTCACAGTCTGATGGCCAAACAGAATGAGTCAATCAGGAGATTGAGCAATGCAATACCTCTGACTCTCTTTTCCAATCAATGTCAAGATGACTGGCTAGAATGGATCTCTCTTGTTGAATTTGCATACAACAATCAAATTCACTCTGTGACACAGACTACCTCCTTCATGCTCAACAGTGGTCAGCATCCAAAACTTGGACTAGAACCAATCTGAGAAACCCAATTAGAAGCATTGGATAAATTCACCACTCACATGGATAAGGCCACTAATGAAGCATGCTCTGCACTATCAAAGGCTAGAGATGATATGGCATGATTCTATGACCTACACTGTCAGACTGCTCCCACATATAAGATTGGAGATAAGGTCTGGCTAAATACACAAAATATTACAACCACTCACCCAATGAAGAAGTTAGATCATAAATGGTTGGGCTCTTATGTACTGTCAAAGTACAATCTACTGAGCCTCGGTTTGCTTGGTTGCAACGACCGAAGTCCTTCCATTAGTCCTTAACTTACAAGTCTTAGGATCACATTCAGCTCGGCTTGGTTACATTCTACTTCACTCCATTTTATCCTTTTCATTCATTCACTTTGCTTCTCTCACCTTGGTTCACGTACGGGCATGTATGCCTGCCTTCATTCTTTCTAGTACTTTTGCTCCACATATCTTCATCCTAGTCTCCATGTTTAATGCAACCCTGTTGCATATCTTAAATGTTTCTCTTTTCCTATATAAGCTACCCATTATCTGTATGTACTCTCCATTCAGATAATTGACTTAGTTAGACATATGTCCTCTAGTTCTTAAGCCCCTTCGTCCACCACTTGGTTCCGACAACCTTGGGCACTGATCAAGCCTTGTCTGAAATATAGTGGCTCAGCAGATAGATAGGCGCAATGCACAAACATTGAAGCCAATGCCACATCAGTCTTTGGCTCATTGGACCGAGCCAAACCACCCGAACCAAGGGCATGTTGTGCACGCACTTAACATGTAGTGAACAAGGTCATATAACAGAATGCTTATGGCCTCCAACTTCCCTCACCCTTTGGTCATACCCATCCAGTCTTCTCTGTTAATCTCCTATGTCCTTACCAAGAGGATCCAATCCAAGAATAAAACATTCAGCCTCCCCCTCCTCCTATTATCTGAGATGGGGTTCCTGAGTACAAAGTTGAGAGGATACTAGATAGCAGGGTTCATTGAAGGAGACTGGAGTATTTAGTGGGGTTACAGAGTGGTGGATGACCATGTCTGTGGAGCAAGGCAACTTGTCATGGAGTTTCACTGACAGAACCCCAAAGCCCCATAGTATATATCAGCTGCTCTATATGCTACCCTCCCCTTTCAAACCCTAGAAAACTTCACTGAAATTCCCAAATGACATCTCTTTGATTGGACAGAAGGAAGGAACCTGACACATGATACCCTAACCCCCAAAAATAAGCAATGCTCCACCTGACATCCTATTCACTTCATTTACATCTCATTTCATTCACACTTATATAAATACCTGCTATCAACCTGTCAGGGTTCAGTTGGAGATTGCTGTCAGTTGTTGTTTCTCATTTATATCCTTCTATAACTTTCCATAACTTTCCAGTACTTTCCATAATTTTCCATCACCTTCCACAACTTTCCAGGACCTTCTATCACTTCCCATCACCTTCTAGAATCTTCCAGAACCTTCTGTCACCTTCCATGACCTTCTGTGACTTTCCACTAGGGTATATAAGTGTGACTGGTGTAATGGTTACCCCTCAGCTTGATCTCTGAGGATTACTGCTACACCAGGTAGTCTTTCTATGTATTTATTGCCAGTAACCTTTGTATAAACTGAGGATTACCGCTACACCAGGTGGAAACTACCCTTATCAGCTCACTAAATATTGGAGTATCTTGTTGTTGTGACCTTGTCAATAGCATCGCCCTCACAGAAGATCAAGCTCCTTTTCAGACAACCTCACACATACCTTCCATCAATTTTCACATTATACCATGTCAAGCCAAACCGAAGAGGAGTATTGAGAGTCCCTAGGCCCTGCTGGTACCATTCTCAGAAATATGGTTACCAATCAAGCAAACCAAATTGAGCTCTTAAGGCAGCAGAATGATGTGCTTAGAGAGCAGTTGGATGCTATGCAGAATAATATGACCAGCACTGTCTCAGCTGCTGCAATTGCAGCAACCCAACACTTGACCACCCACATCCTTACACTCAAACCCCCCTTCTCATCACTCCATAAAGGTAGCTGATCTGGAGAAGTTCACTGGAGATAGGGCAGACATAGAGGGATTCATCTGGGCCATGAAACTCTCTATCACCCTCCAACCAAGGGCATTCCCTGATGAACAGACAAAAATGCTATATACCCTCTCATTCATGTCAGGTGTTAAGTCTGGAGTCAGAGATGTCTTGTCTGGGAGGTCTGGAGTGGTTGAATGATCAATTCGAGCTGGGGTGTGGAGTCGAGAGGACTTGGCTTCAACTTATGTGTTGCACCCTCTTGCATCATCTTGTCCTTGTATTTTACAGAGTTGCGGAGTGGAGTTTACAAAGTGAGAATGGAGGTAGTGAGGTAAGACTAAATCAATATTTGAACTAGGGAACTAGCTACAAATACATGGAGGTTTAAATACATTCAGAGCATGAGATTAATGTGGAGCAGGGTCACCCAAATGTGGAGGAGTTACTATACTAGGATTACTAGGATGCAGGGGTGCTAAATGAGAGACGGAGTCATGTGGAACTAGAGAACATACTAGAAGATGACATGGAAGGTAATAGAAGGAGTGACATGGAGGTCCATATATTGGACTGATGACATGGGAGAAAAGACAGAGATGGAGTGTGGAGTATGCAGAGGTCATGTGGAGGTTATCTGTGGCATGGAGTCTGGTGGAGGATTGAGATCTGTCTAGAGGGCTGAGATTGATCCAGAGGGGCGGGGAGAGGAATGATAAATGGGTGTTAGGATGGAGATATGTGGAAGGGAGCCTAGGATCTAACAGTACCTCCCCATTAAAGGCTGAGCCTCGAGGCCGTGGTCATTAAGACAGAAGTAGCCATGGGAAAGTGGGTTAGCACTTGGCTGGAGTAGGTATATAAGAACGTAGCATTTCTGAAATTGTTCAAGTACGCTCATCATTCTAAGCCACCAATGAGCGACTTAGACCACATTGCCGCACAAATCTGTGTGCTCACAGAGCAGTACAATGAGGGGGTGGCAAAAAATGTGGTGGAGGCAGAGCGCCAGTGGAGGGCAGAGGTGGAGGCAGAGGCTGAACGTCTAAGGAAAGTGGAGGAAAACACAGAAGGCAGAGGAGGAGGCGGAGAGGGGATGCCTTGAAAAACGCAAGGTGGAAGAAATGGCAGCCCTTGAGGCTCGACACCTTGTGGAGGTTAGTGGTCCTGCTGGGGACTGCAATGCGAGTGTAGAGGTTGTGTCTCCAGGGGACTCCAGATGTGGGAGCTCCGCAAGGCCAAGGAGGCAGAGCGAAGCCAGTGCCAGGAGCAGATCTTGGCAGATGAGGAGAAGAAGAGGCACCGGCAGGAAAAGGCAACTGTGCACAATACCCACAATGCCTGGCTCAACGAGCAGGCCAGAGATGCGAGGGAGGTGGGTTGGCAGGTGGGTGTTGGGCCTTTCAAGGCCACCCATCTGTCATACATCCTTAATGACCCTGACACGTACCAGGTCATGGGGCCGGAGATCCATGTAAAATGCAAGGAGTGCTGGAGGTGTGGGGGAGAATGTGAGTGGCCATCTGCAGGGAAGGGCACATTTTGCTCTCATTGCATGGAGCGTAAGATCAAATGCATTCTGGTGACAGAGATGGTCGCAGACCCAGAGGGTTCGCAAACAGTGGGGAACATGGGAGAGGGACCCAGAGCAAGTGGCTCTGGCATATCATGTGGGAAGCAGAAGGCACGGGTGGAGTCTGAGGAGCCGGAGGTGTTGCAGCCTAAGAGGTGGAAGGTGGAGGTGTTGCTCTGGCCTGGAGTTGACTCATGGATGGAGGAGATTGGTCTGTTGATATGGACATTGGCAGTGGGGGTCACCAAAATTGCTGTGGAATTCCAGCAGTTCAATGACTGCGAGGATGAGGAGATGCGGTGGGCATATGGCAATGGAGTGGAGGGGATTCCAGAGGTGGAGCTGGACGAAAATCTGGAGCTGGAGCTGGTGGATCTGGATGACTTGTTTAGAGAGCCGCAGGGCTCAGACTTGGATCAAGGGATGGGCTTTTTTAATGATGTATAACTTGATGTAATAATATTTTTTTTGAACTTGAAAAACTTAAGTTGTGTGCTAAGTGAAGGGCCAAGGTCCTGGCTTGTTAGGATAGGACTTGTGAAAATCTGAGACAACTTCAGACATGTTGCTAAGTTCAGATGCAGGGAGCCAGGAGGTTTCATCCTCTGTGCCCTCGTATCCAGACCACTTGACCAAGTAAAGTAAGGGACAAGCGCGGTGTCTGTCAACCTTGGAGTTGAGGATTTTGGAGATTTTGTATTCAGGTTCACCATTGATAATGATGGGGGATTGAGGCAGGGTGACTTGATTAGGGAAGTTGTTGGGCGTGGATGGTTCTAGCATGGAGACGTGGAAGATGGGGTGTATCGCATGCATGTTGTCTGGGAGCTGGAGGGTGAAGGAGATGGAGCTGACTTGAGCGATGATCTCAAAGGGACCTAGATACTTTTCAGATAGTTTCTTAGAAGGTCTAGTAGTATGAATATTATCTGATTTGACAAAGACTTTATCACCAATCTTAAACTCTGGACGCGGAGTCCAACAGCGGTCCACAGATGCAGAGTTCCATTGTTGGGCATCAGCGATGGTTTTGTGGAGTTCTTGGTGGAGTTTATCTAAGTCTACTGCAAAGTCTCATGCTCTTGAGGAGGTGAGGTCTCATTTGGGGTGTACAGTGATGTTGGGGTGATAACCCTTGTTGGCAAAGAAGGGTGAAATGCCGGTGGTGGCATTCAGAGTGTTGTTGTATGTGAATTCCACAATGGGAAGGAGGTCTGACCAATTGTCCTGTTGGTAGTTGCAATAGACTCAAAGGTATTGTTCCAATGTCTGGTTCATTTGTTTGGTTTGTCCGTTGCCTTCTGGGTGGTATCTGGAGGTGAAGTGGAGCTTCATATTGAGAGCCTTTCCAAGGGATCGAAAGAAGGAGGAGACAAATTCTGTACCACAGTCAGAGGCAACATGGGATGGAACTCCGTGTTTGGAAAACATGTGGAGAACAAAGAGTTTTGCAAGTACTGGAGCATTCATCGTGTTGACAGTGGGGATGAAGATGGTCTGCTTGGTGAGTCTGTCAACAATGATGAGGATCGTGTCGTGTCCAGAGGATGGCAGAAGTTTTTCTATAAAGTCCATGGGGATGGAGTTCCAAGGACATTCAGGGATAGGGAGCTGTTTGAGTAGTCCGTAGGGGCAGTGTCTCTGTGACTTAGAATGCATGCAAATAGTACAAGACTTAATATAGGACTTAATGGAGTTATGGAGCTCAGGCCACATGTAATCTCTATGGATAAGTTTGAGCATGCAATTCTGTCTGAAATGTCCATATATAAGATGATCGTGTTTGTCTTGTAGTACGCAGAGTCAAAGGTCACCAACATCAGGGACATACATTCATTTGTCCAAGAGGAGGAATCCTTCGGAGTTTACAGACCAGTATCCTGTGGGATTGTTAAGGTTGGCAGAGATGACGGAGTCAGAGCAGAGAGTGCTTTTAATGTCCAGGTGCAACCTGTCAATGTCCATGATCATGGTGGTGTGGAATACCAGGAAGCACAAGGATGTGGTGCGGAGCGATGAGATGAGTTGTTTGGAGGTAAATACTGGATGTAAGTTGTGTGGATTGATGGTCACATAGTCACTTCCTCCCTCTTTAGGGTAGATGTCCCATTGTCGTGTCAGAGCATCAGGTTTAGCTCTGAGTCATCCAGGATGGAAGTGGATAATGAGGTTGAATTGAGAAAGGTATTCTGACCAACATACTTGTCATTGAGTAAGGAGTTTGGTTGTGGAAAAATATTCCAAGTTTTTGTGGTCTGTAACAATGTCAATTGCTTCCGAGGAACCTTTGGGGTAATGGTGCCAGCACTTGGATGCTTTGAAGATTGCAAGCAGTTCCTTGTCATGGACATCATAATTGAGTTCCAGAGGTGTGAAGGTCCAGGAGTGGAATGCAATTGGGTGGATGTCATTGTTGACTGGAGATATTGTCGATAGGATGGCGGCAAGTGCATAGTCGGAGGCACCGGTTTCAACGATGAGTGTGGACCCAGGTATCCAATGGGTGAGCACGGGAGCAGTTGTGAAGGCCTTTTTCAGGGTTTCAAATGAACTCCGGCATGCATCTGTAAAAACCCATGGAGTATCCTTGCAGGTCAAACAAGTTAGCGGAACAGTAAGATCGGAATAGTTGAATATGAAACAACGATAGAAGTTTGCAAATCCAAGGAAGGACTGCACGTCTTTGACTTTTTGTGGTTCAGGCCATTCATGAATGACTTTGACCTTGTCATTGGCCATGGTGAGGCCATTGGGTGAGAGGGTATATCCAAGGTACTCAACAGTATTGACATGGAAGGAGCACTTGTCTGCGCATGCATACAGGTGGTTCAACCGGAGTTGCCAGAGTACGTCTTGAATGTGGCCTCTGTGTTGGTCTAGGTCATCAGAGTATATGAGGATGTCATCAAGTAAATGAGGACGGAGACGTCGAGGAACGTCAGAGAAAACATTGTTCATGAAGCATTGAAAGCTGCAGGGAAATTGGTGAGTCCAAAGGGCATTACACACCACTCGAAAGATCCGTATCTAGTTATGAAGGTGGTTTTCCATTCATCACCTTCACGGATTTGAATGAGGTGGTAAGTGTGTCAGAGGTCAATTTTGGTGAATATCTGGGCCTTATGCAGACTATTGAGGAGGTCTGTGACTCTGGGGAGCGGATAGTGGTCCTTTTTCATGATTTTGTTGAGCCCTCTAAAGTCAATACAGAGTCGAAGAGAGCCATCCTTTTTCTGGGCGAATAGGACTGGAGCTCCTTCAGGGAACCTGGAGGGGTGGATGAAACCCATGGAGACATGTTCATCTAGAAATTCTCAAAGTGTTTTTAGTTCACTCTGAGAAAGAGAATAGATTGGACTGAAGGGAGGAGATGTTCCATCTTCAAGTTCAATCTTAAGGTTGTACAGCCTGTGTGGAGCCACTGTGTTGGCTTTGGCCTTACTGAAAATGTCCGTGAAGTCATGATATTCTTCCGGAACACCGGTCATGTCGACCGGAGCATCATTCTAGTCTAACTTGTCAAATGCTGTAATCAGTAGTTGGAAGGTTTGTGTACTATCCATCTTGGAGATATGGGCAAATGCTGCTGTGTTTACCAATGCAATTTTGGGAGCAATGAGCAGAGACAGAGACGGAGAGTCAGATGAGCATGGAACTGATGTTGCTGGACCATAGACTCAGCTGGAGATGGAGAACTGAACGTAATACTGCTCAAAGCCCAGTCAATCAATGGATTGTAGCAGGTGAGCCAGTTGTGTCCAAGAACTGCAGAACAGCTGGAGTTTACAAAAAATGTAATGGAGTGTTCCTCCCCCTTTGGGAAGCAAACCAGGAGGTTAATTGCCTTGCGGATGACTGAATTGGTCGATCCGTCGAACAGCTGGAGTGGAATTGGGGTGATATTGTGGGTGTGGAGTTGGTGATTAGACGCAAAAACAGAATCTAGGAAAGAGTGAGTTGATCCAGAATCAATAAGCGTACTGATGGTTTTATTAGGAATTAATTCAGAGGTCAGGTATGTAGTCAAGGAGTTTGGACTGGAAAGAGTGGACACATTGAGGCGTAATTCCATTATTGCACCATGGGAATCAATGCAGCCCTCAGCTGGTGCTGGAGTCGGAGGGCTGCTTAATTGTTTTTTGACTCCATCATGGACTTTGCATCAGAGTTCTTTTTGTCAGATGATTTGCTATCTGTTGTGGAAGCAGCTTGTCCTTTTGCAGCAGAGGAAGTCAATTTGGGACATTCCTTGGTTACGTGGCCTGTTCTGCCACAGAAGAGACAGAGGTTCTGCTCAAAGCGGCGTTGTCACTCCTGTTGAGTCAGTTTACCATCTTTTCCTAGTTTTGATGCTAGGTCTGGATTCTTCTTGGTGGAGTTCAAGGTGTTGTTGTTATTGGAGGTGGAGTTTCCAGATTTGTTCCCATTGTTGTTGTTTGACGTCTTCTTGTTGTCATTAGAATTTGTCAACGGCATGGCAGGGTTTTTGCCCTTGTCTTGGTGGTGGTCTGAGGTTTTGTTTGAGTTGTTCTCTCAAGCACCTTTGGAGCATCTTTCCCAGTAGTGGGCATCAATGGACTGGGTGAGGGATCAAAGTTCATGCAACATGCTGGGCTTACCAATGCGGGCCACTTCATCCTTGATCCATGCCAGAAGTCCATTATAGAACTCGCGGTGGAGTGCGGTGTCTCCCCAATGGACGCGTGCTGCGAGGTGGTTGAATTTGACCAGGTATTTGGTGACTCGTTGGTTGTCACACACATGTGGAGGGTTTTGAGGTCAGCTTCTGTTTCACCGATGGGGTCATGTGGTCCAAAGTTGTCTTTCAACTCTGACACAAATTTGGAGTAGTCATCTATCCACGAGGGATTGACGTTGGAGGAAAGGGCTGGTTCAAACCAGTCTAACACAGTTCCTTTCAGGTAGGACAGTACATAGGTGACTTTTGTACTGTTGGAGGAAAAAGCATCAGAACGGTCATGAAAGTTTAAATTACATTGAACCAAAAATGGCTGGAGTTTATGACTGTTGGAGCCATCAAAGGTGTCCGGTTCACAGACCTTGGTCTGTGGTGCAGACTTCTTTGGTGATGACAGGTTATTGGCCAGCATAGTGATGGCCTCAGCGAGGTTGGGGACATCATTTGAGTTTGATGATGATGCTCTCCAAGGATTTGGGGCCAAGAACAGATTAGATGGAGATTGCAGAGTGTTGTGATCAGAGGGTGTGTTAGGGGGATCGGGCATGTCCGGATAGGGTGCTTGTATGGGGTTTTTGGGAATGAGCGGAGTTAGGGGTGAATGAGTACTCGGGAGCATGGCTGGGATGTTAGGTACACGGCATATGGATGCTTCTGAAATGGTTCCAAGGGTACCAGCTTGTAAGTTGCTTCAAGTGCTACATTTCATAGATGATGAAGAGTGAGAGTTCGAATATACTGTTAAGTCCGGAGTCAGAGATGTCTTGTCTGGGAGGTCTGGAGTGGTCAAATGATCGATTCAAGCTGGGGTGCAGAGTCAAGAGGACTTGGCTTCAACTTATGTGTTGCACCCTCTTGCATCATCTTGTCCTTGTATTTTACAGAGTTGTGGAGTGGAGTTTACGGAGTGAGAATGGAGGTAGCGAGGTAAGACTAAATCAATATTTGAACTAGGGAACTAGCTACGAATACATGGAGGTTTAAATACATTCAGAGCATGAGATTAATGTGGAGCAGGGTCATACAAATGTGGAGGAGTTACTATACTAGGATGCAGGGGTGCTAAACGAGAGACAGAGTCATGTGAAACTAGAGAACATACTAGAAGATGATGTGGAAGGTAATAGAAGGAGTGACATGCAGGTCCATATTGGACCAATGACATGGGAGAAAAGACGGAGATGGAGTGCAGAGTATGCGGAGGTCATGTGGAGGTTGTCCATGGCATGGAGTCTGGTGGAGGATTGAGATCTGTCTAGAGGGCTGAGATTGATCCAGAGGGGTGGGGAGAGGAATGATAAATGGGTGTTAGGATGGAGATATGTTGGAGGGAGCCTAGGATCTAAGATCAGGGGGCTCTGTGGCAATCTGGGTGCAAAACAAAACACAGGCTATCATTGATGGGACCTCTTCAATCACTACCTTCAATGAATTTGATAAACAGGTTGAAGCAGCCTTCAGAGACCCTGATCATTCCAGAACAGCCTGCACCAAACTACACAATCTTAAGATGACATCTAGAATGTCAGCAGATGATTATACTGCACAGTTTGAGATCCTTGCAGGGAGAACAGGCTTTAATGATGAGGCACTAGAGGATGCCTATGCATGAGGACTTCCAGGCAACAATGTTAGACAAGATCCATGCACAACCATTCCTCCCATCCAACCTCAAGGCATGAAAGGAAGTCACATGTCAGATCAACCATAACTATCACTGTCTTGTAGAAGTTAAGAAGGCACAAGCACCTCATAGTTCCCACTGCACTGCCCCCATCCACACTACAATCACTCCTGCCACACCCACACCCAGCACCGGTACACCCATGGACATAGACTCCAACAATCGACGATGCACTGAGTCTCAGATATGCTACAACTGTGGCAAGCAAGGCCACATTTCCCCAGCATGTCCAGAGCCCCACAAAGAACATGTCCACACAAACCTCACAGGAGCTGCTCTTACCGACATGATCTCAGAGTTAGTAGCAGCTGCTCTAGATGCTCATGAGGCAGCACAGAAGGCAAGGGTCCAAACTTCTGAAGAAGGAGGAAAACAGGGTATTCAGGCAAGTCAGCGGTGAAAGACATGCCCTGCTCAACAAATCAATTTTCAGTTCTAGAAACATGTACACTAGGGAATACTAGAGACATGTTACACCCATTTCCAACTGAAATCCAACCAGTCATGCCTGAAATTAAACCCACCACCCCAAACTCTGAAGAGCAACCCCTTCCCCTTTTCTATGTATGCTCTGCTGACACTCACTGGTGGACCAAAGTCCCTCTAAAGGTCCAGTCTGTGGACACTGGGCATTCCCTAGCAATTGATGCACTCCTTGACAGTGGTGCCACAGGAATGTTCATCAACATTGAATTTGTTTGAGCAGAAAGGCTCAAAATCTGGTGTCATCCTCATGCTATACCCATCTATAACATAGATAGCACTCTTAATGAGGCAGGTTCAATCAAGGAAGAGGTTGATCTCATTTGCACATATGGACATCACACAGAATGTGCTACATTTCTAGTGACAAGCCTGGGGTGTCTAGCAATCATCTTAGGGCACACCTGGCTCATGGAGCACAACCCAGAAGTTAATTGGTGCTTGGGTGAGGTAAAAATGACTCTCTGCCCTGAATCATATGGTATAGAACCAATCAAAGAGAAACCTCAAGTTGAAACAGTCCCAGACATTGAAGAAGACTGCGTGGACCTTCCTGATCAACACACATGTGTCACAACTGAAGAGCCATTGTATTCACCTGAAAATGGAGACAGACTCTTTGTAGTCTTTGTGGAAGAGGACCATGAAGAAATTGCTGCAGGCTCAACTGTCTCACAACAGCTTGCCCAAAAGGCATTGGAGTTCACACCCACTAAATCCTTTGAAGATATAGTTCCAAAACCTTATCAGGAATTCAAGGATGTCTTCTTGTCAAAGTATGATCAACTGAGCCTCGGTTCACTCAGTCGCAATGACCGAGGTCCATTACTTACAAGTCTTAAAGATCACGTTCGGCTCGGTTCAGTTATATTCTACTTTACCCCATTCTATC